>JALPQI010007125.1:0-49063 GCA_025490895.1 Thaumatotibia leucotreta | reverse complement strand
ATTTTGTATCCAAAAACACGCTTCTTGGAGTGCTTAATTTGCAAGCTACATACTTAGTTGATTCATACTTGACTGTGACTAGATTTTTCACAGTTTATTACTTTCTTTATCAGCTAATTAGGTACCTAATTGAGCATAAATGAAGTTTATTTTAATGTTATTAATTCTTACGAATTATATTCAATTTGTAGTTTAAAAATACTGAGAAAAGTACTGAGGTACCACATAAATATAAACTTTTTTGACAAAAATGTTTTTTTTTTTTAAAAAACATAATACATAGATATAATAGAAACAATTTCCAGAACCGGGAGAAGTTACCTACCAAACTATGAATGAGCTATTATGTATGTAGATCAGGGATCGGATACCGGTTTTCTCTCCATACAAAAGAAAAGTTATATTTTTTTTTTCGTTCTTCGGTATTATCATTTCTTTGTTAATGGAGTAATTTAAAACTACGATGTCGATAATAACAAAAACTATAGAGTACTACATAAAGAGTGGTTTTTCGAGGTATTTTGAAGTTTTTCTAAAAAAACCGGTTTCAATCCCTGATGTATAGTCCATAATACGTAAAGTAAACCAACAACTGTGTCTTTGTTTCTTTCAGCAACAATATGCAAACCAAAATGACAATAGTACTAAAAATATTGTTCACTGCAATCATAGTTGCTGTAAGCTGCGATATCACCGAAAACTGGCCTCCAAATGCTGTTGTTTATGGTAAATTTACTTCAACAGATGTTATTTAGATACTATTTTATCTTTCATATTTTACAGACAAACGGGTCTTAATCGCGTAAACTTACGTTTAATTATATCCTGACGTTTCGGGCATGACGTTACACCCGTGGTCGCAGGCAGACTGGTGGCGGGTGTAACGTCATGCCCGAAACGTCAGGATATAATTAAACGTAAGTTTACGCAATTAAGACCCGTTTGTCTGTAAAATATGAGTGATAATCGTGAAAGTTTAAATCAAACTATTTTATCTTTATCTTTTTGGACAAGTGATTTTCTTTAAGATGATGGCTACTAAGTTTCTCTACACGCTGTTGCGGATTCACGCCTGTCGAAAATAGCATCACCACAATGACAATCTTTACCCTGTCCGAATGGTCCCTATCCATTGGGACAGGGTAAAGATTGTCTTTGAATTTGTCATTGAATGCTCGTATCGCCGATATGCCTACCTACGGTGAATCATTCATTACCGGTGCGTCGTCATAATGTGAAATGCTCACTTCTTTGAACATTACCCACATCAGTGTATGTAATGCAGTGTAATAAAACCTGACTGAAAGGTTAATTATTCCAGATTCCGAGCAATTTGACTTCATCATAATCGGCGCGGGATCAGCCGGCAGTGTAGTCGCAAACCGACTCAGTGAGGTGGAGCAATGGAAAATATTGCTCATAGAGGCTGGGGGTGATCCACCGATGGAGAGCATTGTAAGTTATATTTCCTGACATAAACCAATCAAACACGAGTCACACCAACATTTCATTGGTTTTGGCCCTTATCAGTGAGACACAAGATTCAAAACAGGTGGGAAACATATTCCCATTATCCGATTAAGGGTTAAAAAAGACTGTGATTTTTAATGTACGAGTACGAGGCATCTAAAGTAAAATGAGAAGTCCATTTGTACAACAGCCAATGAATTTGGTATAAAGATTATCTTGTAGTCTATATGGCTATTATTTATGTTTACAACAACCTTGTATCACAAGCAATTAGAAGCAATTTTACTTAGTCAAACCGCATGTTATACAAGTATAGGCTAACAAGCAATGAAAAAATATTTATTTTGATATTATATAAAACCAACTCACATACATCAATTTTTACTAAAATAGTGTATGTAGCAGTGGACGTCTTTCGGCTGATATGATAATGATAATAGAATTGCTACCGCACAAACATTTTGTTTAGTAAAAATCCGAAATTATTGTTTAGATATTTAATATTTATTGATATAAGTAGTTACTAAGTATTAGAAACCTAAGGAACAATGAGCAAATGAGCATAGCTTCAGTATGAATATCGTAGCTATATGCTTGGGGTTCAATATGTGGAAATCCAGGAAACAGTTTATTCATCAATCAACAATTTAAATTAATAACAAATTAAACTAAAATTAAAAATGAAAGATAAAACTTATATTCAAATTAAAATATAGATACCTAAACAATCTACCAGTAAAAAGAAAGTACCTTCCAAAAGATCCGCATGCGGCATCGTGCAAGACCAATTAAAATACATTCTAATAAATACTATAATTTATTTATTTACCTGTATGTGTACTTTTTCCAGGTACCTGCGTTATATTCGCAATTGCAACGAACAGAATACGATTGGAATTATACGACAGTAAACGATGGTAGAACTAGTCAAGCCAATGTAAATGAGTCAGTATATTGGCCGAGAGCTAAAATGTTGGGAGGCTGTAGCAGCATGAACGTGATGATCTATGTCAAAGGAAACGACGCGGATTTCCAAAGATGGTATGATCAAGGAAATAAAGAATGGCATCCAAAAACTGTACGAAAATATTACAAGAAAGCTGAAAGTTTTCAGAACATGAATGGTTTGAAGAATGACGCTGTCAACCAAGCTTACGGAAAAAATGGTGTTTTAGCTCTTAATTATTTTAATAATACGTCTGAAGAACTCACAGAGGGAATATTAGGCGCATGGGATGAAATCGGGTTTAAAAAAGTAGCTGATATTAATGAGCGGAATATCTTAGGGGCAGGTCTTTATGGAGGAACAGCTGCTAACGGGCGACGAGAAAGTACAGCTAAAGCCTATTTGAATCCTATACAGGAAAGAGGAAATTTAAAGATCATTAAGAACACTTTAGTTACAAAAATTATAATAGACGAAATAACCTTAGAGGCAATAGGGGTAGAGGTAGAAACAAATGAAACAAATATGATTTTCTACTCCAAACGTGAAATCATATTAAGTGCCGGGGCAATTAATACTCCTCAATTATTGATGTTATCTGGCATTGGTCCTAAAAAACACTTAGAATCTAAAGGAATTAAATGTCTAGTTAATTCACCTGCTGTCGGCCAAAACCTTCAGGATCACATCTACATTCCAGTGACAATATTTGGAAATCAACCTGAAGAAGTGGACTCGTCATACGATGAGCTTCAATACAAGATCTATCTTGAAAATAGTACTGGTTATTTTGCTACTAATACAATACAAAATATACTTTCGCTTTATAGCCGCCCTGATAATTCGAAATTTCCTCAATTCCAAAATCTTGTAGGCGTATTTCCTAAAAATTCTACAAAAGTGGAACCTTATTTTAATGTTATGTATAAAACATCAGTAGCAGACTCCATCGTTGAACACAGTAAGGATAACGCTCTTTATTTATTTTTGTTTCATAATTTGCATCCATATTCCAAAGGCAACATATCTCTTAGTACAAACAATCCAAAGGACGCCCCACTCATATACGCCAACTATTTTGATGACTCGAGAGACTTGCAGGCAACAGTTGAAGGCATTCGAATGCTGACTAAAATAGTAAACACAACCTTTTATAAATCTATCAACGGATTCTTAGGAAGGCTAAAATGGCCAGCTTGTGATATTTATGATCTGGATAGTGAGGAATATTGGAAATGTGTAGCTATAAACATGGTATCGACTATCTATCATCCCGTTGGTACTGCCCGCATGGGCCCTTCTCCTAAAACATCCGTAATTGACAGTCGTCTTAAAGTATACGGTGTTGGTAAGCTGCGAATAGTTGATGCTAGTGTAATGCCAACCTTAACAAGTGGCAATACAAATGGCCCAACAATTATGATAGGAGAACTTGCAAGTGATTTAATTAAAGAAGACCACTATATTTTAAGCAATATAATTTAAATTATTACTTTATCTTTGGTATCAATTATAAATTATTTATTATAAAAAATGTCCATAGAATTGTTTTTATTTTTATCAATGTTATGCTGATAATTTTGTTCAAGTTCATACAATGTGGAGTTTCTCAATATATTGCCTCCGACATGATAAACGCAAAATATTGCAATCGGCTCACACCCTCGATCGGAGTGTAAATTCGATTCCGATAAAAATATCGGAATCCAATACGGGCCCTATGCCCGTAACCATTTACAGAGCCACACGTCACCGCCTCCGAGGTAAACACAGGAAATACGCCGTCAGTGCTGCCATCTATATTCATGAGTTCCTTTAACAGCGGACCACGCTCCAGGACGGGCCGGGAGACTGCAGGCGATCAATTATCTTCATTTATGCTTTGCTAAGAGGCAACATTCGCTAGAGACCCGCAGGGCATCAATGGATCTGACGTCCTAGTTTAGCTCTATTGGAACGTCATGTATTAGTCAAATAATGTCTTCGAATCCAATAATGATAATTCGAATGATGAAGGATAATTGATAAACGAATTGATTTGAGAACAGCATGACTATAATTTTTTTCACTCATTGGTTGGCTACGTGGCCGCATTGAAGGCATCTTCAAATTTACGGGCTTTGAACATAAGCAAGCAAATGTGTTGATACTCTTATGAATAAGTATTATTATTGGTTATTATATTTTATACTAGCAGTTACCCGCGGCTTCGCCCGCGTTCTAATTCGTATCTATTCACCGCGTGTTAATGTTTTCCCGCGATTATCTCGCGTTTACCTTAACCGATTTAAGTGTGGTGGATGGTGCTTTTACCCGCGGTTCGGCCGCGTTCTATCAATTTTTATTACAGTCGTATTAAACTTAAGACCCAAATTCAAGATGGCGAACTTTTCTTGCAATTTTGACTTCAAATTCCATATGAAGAACTTTTCATCTTCTCGGTATCGATTTTATCAATATTAAATCAAAGTTCTAGAAATTTTAGATGTGATAGCTTCTCACTTTTTGTACCTACCTCAAAATCGTTATGAAATACCCCCTTGGATCCTAAGATACCGATTTTTATTAAGGTCGGATTCAAACTAAATAAATTCAAGGTGCCGACCATTTTGTTGCAAATACGACCTCAATTCATTACTTGAAACGTTTTGACATTTCAGATATCGATTATTATCAAAATCCGCTATCATCTTTACCATCTGGTAACCGACAAATGTTTTTTATCATTAAAAGTTTACATACACACACACATTTCTTGCAAAGTTTACTTCTGCTTCATTATGATGAACAAATCAGTCAGAACTTCAGATTACCACCGATTTTTATGACGAACAATATCTAACCGGAAATTTAATAGGAAGCCGAATGACGAAATTTATGGTGACGGCTATTTTGACTTTATAAAAAACCTCTTGGATACACAGATATATGTACTTTTGATTACTATTGCGTGAAAACTCAGGAAAACTTAAAAGGTTATTAACGTTGGGTAACATGCTATATTCAGAATTTTTCGAATCAGAAATAAACACAAAAACGATACCCCTGTCATAGCCCGCAAGCCCATGAGACTATAAAAGAGGAGATGGTATTTCACGTACACCTCGGTACAGCGACACGATAGACTATAGAAACGATAACCATGTTGTTTTTTTTACTTTTAACCTTTTTACCACTTTCAAGAGTTGAATTGTCAAAAAACCCTAAAACATGTCTTTAGTCATTTATGTTTGGGAATACTCATGTGAAGTTTCGGATAAAACAGTTTAAATAGGTAGTCAAGTTTCCCCGTACACACTTTGGACCCCCATGGCACCCTCTAATGATTGGATTTTGACTTAACCTTTTTTAGAGCATCCCTACACCCTCAAAGAAACCTACGCACTATATTTGGAATCTCGAGAACCAGAAATAAACAAAAATAATAAAATTATATTGATTTATTTCGAATTTTACCTCATCACAGCATAACCGTGTACATAGTATTTCACGTCTGCCGCGTTAAATTTTAAACTCATTATTGTTTTCGTGATCTACGTCCCGATAAACCATAGAAACGATACCCAACTTGATTTTTTCACTTCACCCTTTTTACCTTTTTCAGGGGTTAAATTTTCAAAAATCCTGCAACATATGTTTACTCTATTACTTTGAAGAATACTTCTACGAAGTTTCGGACAAATAGTCCAACTAATCTTGTTTCGCCAAACAAACTTTGGACCCCCATTGCACCCTCTAGGGAGTGGATTTCGACTCAACCTTTTTTAGAGCACCCCTACACCCTCCAAGAAACCTACGCGCTAAATTTCGAATCTTTAGAACCAGAAATGAACATAAATAATAAAACTGTATTGTTTTTTTTTTCGAATTTTACCCCATCACACCATAACCGTGTTCATATCCCCGTCACACCATAGTATTTCACGTCCGCCGCGTTTAATTTTAAAATCGTTATTGTATTCGTGATCTACGTCCCGATAAACCATGGAAACGATACCGAACTTGATTTTTTCACTTCGTCACCCTTTTTACCTTTTTCAGGGGTTGAATTTTCAAAAAACCTGAAACATACCTTTACCCAATTACTTTAAAGAATACTCTTGCGAAGTTTTGGATAAAATAGTTCAACTTATCTTATTTCGCCATACAAACTTTGGACCCCTTAGAAGCTGAATTTTGAAAAATCCTTTCTTAGTGCTCGTCTGCACCATAAAAGGAACCTACGTGCCAAATTTGGATTCTCTAGGACCAGGGGTTTAGGCTGTGGGTGCATCTTTGTCAGGGAGCTTCTTCTTTTATATATATAGATGATTGATTAAAATACCTAAATACCTAAACTTACGAGTAGGTAGAACATAATTCTGTCAAATTCAAATATAGGTACCTATTTGATATTTTTTTAAATATTGATTTAAAAGAAAAGATAATAGTTACTGGAATGGATTATATAATTAATTAGTTTTCGTGCCCATTAATATGATAAGCATATTTAACTACAGATAACACAATAGTTTATGTTTGCATTGACTGTTGGCATTGACGTTTTTCCTTAGTGGTTCATGGTAAAAACGAGCAATTTACATATGAGTATCCAGTTGAATAACCAGTTCGTCAGCTATCAATATGGAAACTAAGTTAACTAAGTGTTTCGTAATATTTTCATTTCATTATACATTTTAATGTGATTGAAATTGTAGGTGTTGCTTATTAGTTATTTGTTCCACTAGAGAGTAAAAAAAATAGATTGTTGCAAGTGATTCAATATTATTTAGAATCTTGAGCACAGTGAGGGACTCACAGACACGAGATACAAATATCTTTACTCTCGTGTGATACATACAACTTTTCACCTAAGCGGCGAGAACAAAATTATTATAACGCAAAGGAAAACACCAAAACTCACTTCAATCATCGGCTTCGTTACTTAATTCACTCACAATAAGCACATTTTTTAGTTTGGGATACCCCCATTTGCCAGAATTTCATTTGCCATAATTTTATTTGCCATCCTATTCAACACACGTAATATTGTTTCTCATAACATCTTATGCCATACTTATTGTTTACTATATTAATCATTTGCCAGAAACTTTGTTTCCCATGAAGTCAATTTTCATAATGTCATTTGTCAGAATCATCGAAATCCGTAATTATCACATGCCACAACATCGTTTGTCATCCAAATCAGCTACCAGAAAAGACAATTTCCATAATGTTTTCCAATCCATTCCAATCCATAAATATTACATGCCATAACATAACCTGTCATCCAAATGACCCTCCACAAAGTGAAACTGCTGTTAAAAAGTAGGTTAGGTTAGTATTCTGGGTGCCTGTGGTGTCGCATAACGTCGTCCTAAATTTTTTGGCCGAGAATATTTGTCATAACGTGAAATGGCATCCTACTCGTTTAGCCTACTTAATTTTGTGCATACACAGTGCTAGGTTAATGGTTTAAATATATGTTCAAGTAATAAACCAGGGCAAAACCAACTTGGATTGGTTAGGTTTCTAGGGTAGGGCGGAGTTAAAAGCGTTGACTAAAAATACTTAAGTATTTTTAATTCGTTGTTTACGCATCCTCATTTTTGTAAAACCAAAATAGGGGTGACGGGGGGCGATGCCCCCCACAAGGGGGGCTCGGGGGGCGAAGCCCCCCGCATTAAAAAAGAACATATTGTAGTTCCCCCCACCCTAACCTGGATAGGTTCGTTAGGTACCTTTCATCCCTTAGAGCAGAAATAGAAGCCCCGCGCAGCGGGGCTTCGTCGACCGGTTCCCAGAAGCCCGTTTTTTCAAACGCTTGTAACTTTTAATAATTTAGCTAGTACTTATTTGAAAAAAACTGATAATTACTGATGGCGTTTGAATATTCCATTAAATAATATTATTACACTTAATAATATGGCCAACAATTAATATGGCAACAATTGCTTCTGGCATTTGAATATTCTATTAAACCATATCATTGCACTTAATAATATGGAAAAGAAATAGGATGGCATTGTATGATTATGGAAGGTAATATTCGGGTAAACAAGCAGTATGTCATACAATTTTTATGGTAAACAAATCATTCGGGCAAATGAAATTCGGGCAAGTTAGATTCGGGCATATGAATATTATGTTAAATAACTGTCGGGCAAACAATAGACAACCTTTTAGTTTAAGTTATGTTTTGTCTCTAAGAAAACGTACTAATCGCGACTATTATTTGTAAAGTTCAATTGCGCTAACTTTTTAAATAATATAAAGCGTGTTCTGAAACGAATCGTTTAAAATATTCGTTCACAACAGATAAAAAAAAATAATTAGCGACAAATATTGCTCTCTTCAGTGTATTTACAGAATAATGAAATACTCATAGGATTAAAATAATATTAGATTTATTATATGTTTACTATATATCTATATACAAGTTTATAATTATTTTGTATCCGAACGAATTTTTCATTTTCGATTTTTGGAGGTCCTACTAGGCAGTATGGCTTAGTGCTTACGCCTGTCTACAAAGACTAATACTTAAAAAAAAATGGGGGCCTAATGCTACGAAGCTTTCTAAGTCGAATGACGAATCGATATATTTTATATCTATCTCTTTTTTTGGTAGCGGAATGAAAATGACTGATTTAATAAAGTTTAAATGTACAAAGTTTGTATTATACCCCTCAGTTTGAAAAAATTACTGCGACTAAGCAACGATACGGAAAATTAAAAAGTTCGTTTTTCTCACTCTCGCAGCAAAATTGCATTTTGCTCACTAGTTTCAAGCAGCAAAACTATCATGTTTGAGTCGCTGAGGTGAAAATAATAATTATACCAGCTGAAATGGTTTCTTTGGGTCCAACCAAGTTTACGAGTTGTTGTACCATAACTATTAGTACCTACTCTATCGATGGCAATTTGAGGGACATCCATGACTTGGTTACGTACCTATATTATAATGAAATATTATATTCAGTTTTACTGCCACGAGACGATATTTTTTCCTTTCGGCATTTATTTCACGTTGAAAAGTTGACTTTTACCATCCTTTCTTAATTCTTCTTAAGTACTTTTAGGTTTAATTATTATTAGACTGTAAAATGAAACCACACTGCTGACGCCTTTGCAGTAGTTAGTTTTCAGAAAGGACACGACAAGCTTTTATAATACAGGCGAATACATTTTCTATATGTCTCAATTTTAAAACATGCTAAAAATTTCATAACTAGTTGCCTACTTACTATTCTAGAGATAGCTTTCACAGAATGTTTCTCTTGAAATGCTGCCAAGACGTAGTGACATCTAGTCTAAGCTTAAAAAACTACTTTGTAGAATCCTCGACCGAGCTATCGAAGTCTTGCGCAAATCGAGAAGTTTTACGAACCGCAGTCTCGGTACAATCTTCGTTTGCAAGTTAGATATTGATGAATTACGGAAAAAATGGTGAATTCCAAAATAGTAAGAAGAAATGAATAGCATTCGTTGAGGAGGAGAAACCATTCGTTTGTTTTTCAACTAGTAACTACTTATATTAAAGTCGAAGTGTGGTTCTTATTTTTGCAATTTTGTAGGATGTTCGAACCAATAATGGAGCTCTTTGCTCTCCCGATTGCAATTTCCTATGAGACAAAGTCAAAGTCAAAGTCAAAATATTCTTTATTCAATTAGGCCCAGCAACGAGCGCTTTTGAATCGTTAAACTAAATAGCGAATGAGAGAAAAAAAAAACTACCTCCGGTTCTAACCCTACACCACTCCCTGAGAAGAATCCGGCAAGAAACTCAGCGGGACTTTCTTTTTTCAAATAATAGTTTTATAACATCTTACGGCTAACATGCATTAATTAAAAGCGAAACATAAATTTGATTTAATATAAATACAGATATAGTACATTAACTAGAGATGAAGTCTCTAATAGTCAGAACAATTATATAAATTTAATGAATTTTGAGAAATGTATAGATGTAAAGATATATGTAAAAGGGCAAGACAAAATAACAAAAACAAAGGAGAATGGGCATTTTTGTATGGGCCGTGTCCCATGAGTGTATACAGTTGAGACCTACCTCATTTTAAAGCGCTTATTAAGGAAATTATTTTATTGTATGCACCAACATCCAATTCCGTGCAGGGTACATGCTATTAAAAAAAAACGTATGATTACTTTAATATTTATTTTACAAGATGTATATCACGTAACCAGGTGCAAAATGGTTCATTCGAAAGAATATGGGAAATACTTCATTTCTATGTTTCAAAAACAATACCGGAGTATGTAAAAGTGGTAAAATCACTCGATAAAATATGTGCTCACTTGTTGTATAGTAAAACTAGAGTGTATTCGCAAGTCATAAGTATTAACTTAAAGGCACTCTTATTATGTATTTTTTGTATCATACAACGATGACCTAACGCATACGGGGACGGACATAAAAACAGTTTTATAAGTTTATTATTGTTTTGACAAACTTTTGCTTCCGCTACTCGGCGACAGATTGCGCTACCACAATATCACTTGAAGAAATTAAACACTGTGAAAGATGACAAGGCGACGATGTGGACCCATCATTTGGAAAAACAAGGGTGACAAATAAGCCTTAAAGAAAAAAACAAACTTTACAATTGACATATGACTCGAATCAATATAATTTTCAACCAAAATAATATCTCTAAAGAAATTATAATAATGCGCATTAAGGATATTTATCTACGGAATAAATACATATTTATGACCTATTTCTTAATAAGACAAGAATGATTTACACGCTAGCGGTGAGTATTTTTATACATATCTCAGTAAGTTTATTTAAATAAATAAATATCTTGGGACATCTTACACAAATCAACCTAGTCCCACGGTAAGCTCAATTAAGGCTTGTGTTGTGGGTACCAGGCGACGATATATATAATAGATAGATACGTATAGATACTTAGATACATACACAGCCATGACCAAGGAACAAACATTTGTGATAAATAAATACACAAAGAATGCCCTCGCCGGGATTCGACCCCGGAACCTCCAGCTTCGTAGGCAGGGTCACTACCAACTAGGCTACAGAGGCTGACAACTTATTTATTTTAGTATACCTGATTCCATACAGAACTTAGTACATCATCAGCCTATCATAGTCTACTGCTGGACGTAGGCCTCTCCTATTAACTATGCGCAAGGACGTATTAGGAGGTAAATGCCCATAATCGCCACGCTGGGTAAGCGGATTGGCGATCGCAGTAATGTGTCCACTATGATGACGCTGCTGCCCATCATCAATCTTTTATCAAATAATGGTCAGTGACACTTCAATCCCGTAGTCGACTCTTACGACACCCGCAGGAGGAGTTGGGGTGGTGACAAGTGTATTCTTATTGCCGTCACCACACGGCTACAGAACTTAGTGTATAAAATAAATTGTCGCCTTCGTATTGTAACCATGAAGACATTTCCAACATTTTAAATATAACACAGCCGAATAAAATCGAGCTCGCCATACTACATAACTACTCGTATATGAAGTGATACACGTGGAACCTTCCCGAACACTGGGACTTCGTGCCCACTGCGACAAGGGTAATTCTAGGTAACTAACTAATCGTTTGCACGATCATTTATGCTATGAAATAGGATTTATATTAGAGTAAGTAGGTACAAATTCTAGAATTTTGATTAAATGTTGATTAGAAATATCAAAAGGGTTAAAATGTAGGTAGTTGGTAGGGACTTTTGCGTTTTACACATGTGTGTGTATGTATGTGTGTTTTACTTTCTTATATAACACGGTGGAAAATAAGCGTAGAAGGCTTCTGACGGACGGCAACTGCTGTAGCCACAAGTATCACAGGCGTATCGACAAGTACAGGGAACAGGGACAGTTTATTCGGCAAGTCCTCCATCGCCGACGCATTGCATCCTCATCATAGAGCTCTTTAACGATCAGCTACACTACTATGAGTCTACTTCTATTTGGCTGACGTATTCAAGGATTAGGTATAATGTAGGTGTTTTATTTAATATACTTATTAGAATGTAAGGCAGTCAAAAGTAACTTATATTATAATTATGGCATGGTTTTAGTAGAGCAACAAAAATATGTTGTTGTTTTGTGAGGCTATTCTATTAATATTCGAACACTGTTTAAATGAGTAGGGTTTATTTAGGCTCACTAAGTATATTTCCATATTTATCCATTGCTCACTGCGATTTTTATCAATGAATGAATATGAGTATGAATATAGGTAAGATATTTGAATTGATCTTCTCTTCGTCTCCACCTATGTTTAGACGATGCGAATAGATAGTCTGGGTTTCAGGATCCGTCTGTTTGTCTATCCGGCCGTGAGTAAGATCGGTAAGCAGATATATAACTGGTGGTAATACTGGTTGACTGGTAGAGAATGCCTCATGGCATTAAGTCCGCCTGTTGTACTTTAAGTTTTACTTTTGTGCAATAGTTTAAATAATAGAAATATTCTCGGATATGACAAAATGATGCTATAAGGGTATTTTCAATAATAACAACATTCATAACAATTTTAACACTTTTTTCAATAGATTTAAATTATAGTTGGTAGGTACCTATGTCTTCTACATGAATTTTTTTACACAGTACGGTGGCAAATAAGTATACGAGCCTACTAACTGATCGTAAGCAGCTGCTGTAGCCAGAAATTGACAGAAGATTCCGCAAGTCCCTCATCGCCGCCGCTGTGCATCCTCATGGAGTTTCACTACTTTAATCACCAGCTAGACAACACTATCAGCATAGAATAATTAATAGTACTACATACGGGAAGGACACGCCCATCCTTGTACCGATTCTATTTACTGCACTGCACTCTCCGCCCGATGACTTCTGCGATAGACGGCTGTAGGACATAAGACGGTTGGTTGGCATGTATTGTGAAAAATAGTTGTGTAAAAAAATAACATTATGTACTACATATAAGTTACTTTTTGAAACACATAAGCTAGTTACATATAAGTTAGTTAAATACATGATGAATATATTTTTTAAAGTGCAGTGTGAAAATTACAGAATATCCATTGTGGTTTCATAAGAATGATCATTATTATCGAAGCAAATGTCACAACAAACCGCCGGAGCTTACTTGAACTTGCATTTTAACATGAAAATGCTTATTACAATATGTAGGTACCTAACTAATATTATGTAGGCACGTGCATGTTTTCAAACTAAGTAACAATACTGGAAAATTGCGTTACATATCACTTTTTATGTTGCTTGGATGTGAGAAAAACAATAGTTTCCTAGGGTTGCGGCGTTCTGTTCTGTTCGACTTGGAGAAGTGAAGATGAGTCTAAATACGACTTAAGTAAATACTCGGAAATTAGTAAATGTATGTTACAGGTTGAAGTATTTTCCTTTGTAACTAAGGTAGGTTAGTTATACTGCCATATCTGAGGCAGCCCCGTTGTGTGACTGTTTGAGCTGTGCGTGTACAGACATACCCGTAAGTAACTCATAGGCACGGACAAAATGTCAGATTTAGTTGTTGTATGCCGTGTCCACCCTGTGCTATGTATGAGACAGGATTGGAGGGGGGGGCATGAGGGTTAATATATATACATGCATGCAGGTATGCTAAATATTTAGGTACATTCTTATAAATGCCTTAACCTTTCAATACATATACCTATAGATAGATAGGTTTATACTCGGTACCATGCCCCATAATAACTATGTATATGGAATATGACCGTCAGCTATTATAAAGGTGCTATCATCATCGTCATCATCATCATCAGCCTATGTTATTCCACTGCTGGACGTAGGCCTCTCCTATTAACTATGCGTATAGACGCATTAGGAGGTAAATGCCCATAATCGCCACTCTGGGCAAGCCGATTGGCGATCGCAGTAACGTGACCACTGTTATTATGCTGCTGCCCATAATCAATCTTCTATCAAAGAACGATAAGTGACACTCAATCCCTTAGTCGACTTTTTCGACACCCGCGGGAAGAGTTGGGGTGGTGGCAAATGTATTCTTACTGCCGTCACCACACTACAATTGTATTTATGTTTCAATTATAACAATAGTAAACGGCATTTACTATTCAAAATGTCAATCTATGTGTACAATTTTATTATACAATTCATATCATGTATGCACAGTATAAATCGACCTAGTCTTAAGATACTAAGATATTTACGTTTTACATGCACATCGATCGAAGAGCACATACTTACAATCAATCAACAATGGTGAACTACATTCGACGCAAGAGAAGAGGAAAACGATTAAAATAACAGAGGGATACTTGGCCAAAAACAGTCATTTGATCATGATGGTCCTCCAGGAAAGGTGGTATACATCCTTAAATAGTTAAAAAATTGGTAAATGCTGTCTGTGCTTAGATTAGCTTTGAACATAAGGTTCTATTAAATAATACGTGATGTAAACAAAATAATTTCTATACATTTCTTAAAAATGTCTTAGGGCATTCTTACGCCCATCCATCTAGTTTCGCCATAAGTTCAATTAAGGTTGTATCGTGTATGCTAATTGAGCGACGATATACATACATCATCAGCCTATGATAGTCCACTGCTGGATGTAGGCCTCTCCTATTAACTATACGTATATACGCATTAGGAGGTAAATGCCCATAATCGGCACGCTGGGCAAGCGGATTGCCGATCGCATTAATGTGTCCACTATGATGACGCTGCTGCCCATCATCAATATGTTATCAAATAATTGTCTGTGTCACTTTAATTCCTAGGTCGACTCTTACGACACCCGCAGGAGGAGTTGTTGGGGAGGTGACATATGTATTCTTACTGCCGTCACCACACGACCACGTGTATTAGGTAGATACATATTAGATGCTTAAATACCTAGAAAATAACCATGACTGAAGAACCAATATTTTTGTGATAAATACCTATTTATCTTCAATTAATTTTAATTATTCTTGCAGGGAAGTCCATCTATGCCGCGGTCGGTGTTTTATGTTGTCATGATGCATGATGTCAAAGCGAATCTTCTGATAGCAAATTAGGTATTAATTAGTTATTGTCATTAATCAAGCTTTTGGCAAGTAGGTCACATTTTAAGGCCAGAGGAACCAAGCATTCAATTTTTAGACTTAAAATATAGTCTTAAAACGAAGTGATTACGATACCGGTGTATTTATATGACTGGGAGAAGATGTTCAAGAGTGGCTATAGCTACAAGGTAATTAAGCTACAGGTATATTTTTCATGGGAGTATGATAAAATGAAAATAAAAACACTACCTTCATTATTGTATAGTGTGCTACTGAATCAAAAAAGGTGGGAAGTTGTCGGTTCTTGTGGATCGTTCCCCAATTTTCTGAAGGCGAAGAAACTGATATGAATATATATAATTTATTAATTTTAAATAATCTTAGGTGGTTAGGTGACAATCAAATCACGTTCAAACAGTAGCATCTTGAAAAAATTGGGCGAACTTTTGCAGTTTCTTAAGCCAGTCCATGGCGACTTTTTATTTATTTAAATAACATTTCTATCAGAAACCACCACTCAGTTGAGTGGGACTGATGATGAAGACCATGGATGACTCTCAGAACTGTACTTTTTGGCACACATAATTCGTCTGTGCCTATAAGATATGTGGATTAGATAATTACAACAATTTTACACAAATCGACTTAGGTTTAACCCAATGTAAGTCTTATGTTGTGCGAATACGGGACGATATTGTGTGCGTGTGGATAGACAATTATAATATATATGATAGATAGGTAGATACATGTAGATACTTGTCTTAAGTAAGTAGAAAACAACCACAACCAAGGAACAAATATTCACCCTCGCCGGGAGTCACTGCCAGCTGGGCTACGTACGGAGGCTGTACAAGTTGAGTTTCCAGTGTCAATAGCAGACTATTAAACAGTATAGGAAGTTGCTTGCAGGTGCATGAGCTGACGATATTTAAGTAGTAAGGTGCGTCTATATAAGACGACCCTACAATCCCTCCCGACGAAGGCGGGTTCCTTGAGAAATCTTTAAATCTTAGGCATACTTTAAGGTGGTTTTAGGTAGGTAAACATTGCAGTATGATGAAGCAGAATAACAAAGACCGAAATGAAATTTCTATTTAAACGAATTTTTCTAATGGGTTAAGTTTCTCAAGTATTAGTCATTGTGTAACATAACCAGAACTCTACGAGCATGCAATGGGGGGTGCACCGAAGTCTCTGTCCCTTTTGCCCTCAACATTATAGGGTCGGCAACACGTATACATATATGTATGACATCTCTGAAGATGCCGGTGTTCATAAGGTGCAGTATAGCTGTTCACTATCAGGTTACTTGGAACTGATGATACGTAAAGACAACGGAACAATAACAAAGTATGTTTAATTTATATTACCTTATTTCATTTCAGCAGATTCTTGTAGCCTTTTAGGATCCTACGGAATGGTTGTGGTTTGGAACAGACATTATTCATATTATAACTACGTACGTACTTACTATTCATATTTCAGAAAATTACAGAAGACGCTGAGGTTGATAAGTTACGAATACAGTTTAGTGATTCTACGGCTTCGTATTTGGTTTATGCCTTAGAATTAGCTGAGTAGCATTCAGCTTCATGGCGTCATATTAACCTTTTGAATGCCTTACATCATATATGAGAAATGATTTATACCTACTATATGCCAAAAGCTCGAATCCAAGTATTTGCTTAGCCTTACGTAAAAGTATGAAAATCGCTTTGACAGCTACTGAAATCATGACAGCTAAAGGTGTTATTGGCGTTGCAGGCACGACACCCAGTAACATGTAGGTATTAGAATACAGGGTGATCAATCCAAATGGGTCAGTATGGCGGTTTTGAACACCATAATAACAGATAGCGAATTCTTGTCTTAGGAACTATGAGATCGATTTTAGTAATAAGAAAAACTACATTCATATACTTAAAAAAATCGTGTAGGTACTGGACCCAGGAGTCGAACCTGCACTTAAGGAAAATAAAATCGGAATTTTAATTTGAATCTTGGTTGCGTAGCTCTAAAATAGTAAATATTACTGAGGGCCATGCTATCTAAAACAAATACAATACGTTGTTTTTCAACAATGAAGTTTTATTCTTCAATACTTCAGTGCCACCGCCAGCCCTTTGACTTTGTATGGGGAAGTTACAAACTATGAGAAATATCGAATTCTGTTCTTAGGAACTGTGCCATTATTATTAAATCAAAAAACTTAGCCATGTTTCCTAAGAACAGATTTCGAAATAATATCGAATTCTGTTCTTAGGAACCATGCCATTATTATTAAATCTAAAAACGTGGCCATGTTTCTTAAGAACGGATTTCGATATTTCTCATAGTTTGTAACTTCTCCATACAAAGTCAAAGGGCCGGCGGGGTGACGGCACTGAATTATTGAAAAATAAAGCTTCATTGTTTAAAAACAATGCATTTCATTAGTTTTAGATATCATGTTTGTTACTAACATTTACTATTTAAGAGCTACGCAACCGATATCAAAACGAAAACAACGAAATTTTATTTTTCAAAAAGTGCAGGTTCGATTTTTGGATCGAGTAAACGTATTTTTGTAAGTGTATGAATGCGGTTTTTCTTTTTACTAAAATCGATCTCATGGTTTAGACAAGATTTCGTTATCTGTTATGGTTTCCAAAACGTCCGTACTGGATTTGGATTGATCACTTAGCTTCTACTATATAGGGCAGTAGAAGTCACTACGTACGTCAAGTGCTAATTGGGCCACCTTATCGATGAAATCGTGCAGTAAGTCGGCTCTATCTCCAGTAGAATCAAAGTAAGCAAGTAAGTATTACATTATTATTTATTCCATGTAAATATTAGGTATCAAATCCGCCACAAGGGACCCTTGAAGTTTCCATCGGTCTGTCTGTATTATTGTTTGTCTGTCATGTCATGTCATGGCCACATAAACCGTGACTTAGTAATGCGACAATGGGCGAGGAATACGTGTATTCATTATCATCATCATCATCAGACTATATCAGTCCACCGCTGGATAAAGGAATTTCCTCACAGTAGGCGGTACATGCCAAAAATCGCCACGCTGGGTAATCGGCGATCGGATTAGTGTGTTCAAGGTGAATACATATTTCTAATTTACAAATACGTTACCTTGTTACGCAATGTGTGTGTACCTATGTCTGTAAGTAGAGCTATAGGATTTGATGAAACAATCACGCTAACAATGTACATGGCATGCACGAGTATAGGAACATTCAGTAGGATATATGAAATACAATACTAGGGCTCTCTTACACGCCACGTGAAGAGCTAATAACTTCGCAGGTAAGAGGAGTGGTGGAGGAAATACATATGTAAGAAATTAAAGTAGAGCAAGAGAATATGGAAGATTTCTAGATACGTTCTTTCCCAAAAACTGTATAACCGCGCTAGTAAGGCCCGCTTTAGCATTTTTACTAACTCCGATACCAATTGAACCAGATGTCTGCACTTCCATAGTTACTCGAATGATTACTGCGAAACCTTCCCAGAAGGCTGGCTAAAGGTACGTTTTAGTCTACTGAAGGAACTCAAAGTCGTCCGTGCAATTAGATTAGTAGGTATTTTGGTTACTAGTTCGGTGTCAACTCCAAATATCTTACAAATCTATTGAGATAAACATGTGATCCGCAGCAGAACTAAAGTAACCGAAATAGCTCTCCGAATTGCTAAACTGAAGTGGCAGTGGGCGGGGCACATTGCGCGTAGAACCGATGGCCGTTGGGGCCGGAAGGTTCTTGAATGGCGGCCACGTACCGGAAGGCGTAGCGTGGGTAGGCCCCCCACAAGGTGGACCGATGACCTGGTGAAGGTCGCAGGAGTCCGCTGGATGCGGGTGGCGCAGGACCGGTCATTGTGGAAATCTTTGGGGGAGGCCTATGTTCAGCAGTGGACGTCTTTCGGCTGATATGATGAAACATGTGATTTCCTAATCGGGTAAGTAATACAAGATTTACCCTGTTGGACGCTAATGATTAATTCGTCAGCAACGCAGGTTCAACGCCAAAGACCGATATATAAGTCAGGGTTCGCAGAGCATTATAGACCTACACGCACGTGTGTAAAGTTCAAATTCAGTTTTGACACTTTGGTGACGTGGTATCTGAGTGACTGCTTTTGTGTTTGGCCTGACATCAAATAGTTTTATAACATTATAATAATATATTGCTATGCATACCTAGTTGGGTAGCCGTTAAATGGCCCGGTCAAGAATGATAACAGGAGCTATAACATCTACTCACATCAAAATAGCAAGGAAGCAGTGGCGGGAAGTTCCCATGCATCAGGTTTGTAAGTATCCAGCTTTCCGCATGTTGTTCGTATTTCTGTTCAATAGGTATCTGATTATCTGGGAAGTAGCAATCTATAACAGGATAATAGCTTCCAAAATAAGTTGTAAGCTAATTTAATTTCAAGAGAATCACCTACCTACTTCTGCACATACATACTCGTATATTAAATTAATATACCTACGTCCGATCAAAAAAATGGATGGGAAATAGTACGAGTATGAGGATCGCTAGCATCTTCAAGGACCTGGATCTGCTAAGCCCAAACAATAAAGATCATCGATATTTATCAGGTGTGTGCCCCGTGAAACAGGTTTGTGTACCAATTAGTTGCGTTTGATCTGACTAAAGAATTGTATTGTACAGAACCAGTGATCGTCAAAGACACTATTGGGATCCAAATGGGTCC
Organism: Thaumatotibia leucotreta; assembly: GCA_025490895.1. Taxonomy (NCBI): domain Eukaryota; kingdom Metazoa; phylum Arthropoda; class Insecta; order Lepidoptera; family Tortricidae; genus Thaumatotibia; species Thaumatotibia leucotreta. The sequence goes on along the minus strand of JALPQI010007125.1, from coordinate 28,932 downwards.
TTGATCATTACGAGGGTTGCGTGGTGAAACCCGATAAGTCGAGCGAAACCGGTATTCAAAATACGAACTACATGCACTTACGTCAGGTTGTTATTTTAATTAAAAATGATCTATACTTACCGGATTTTACCACGCAACCTTCGATTACTATGTCCCTGTCCTATGCTATGTTACGATAAATTCTTACGAAGACAGCGGGGCTAGCATATCGCAGTCTTCCCGCAGCTATCCGTCTCTTTCTATCATTTGTTGATTACAAAGAGGCGCGTAGCTGGGAACGGATCACGCGTTGCTGTCAAATATAAGCGGGTCTAGCATGTCTTGTGTTTGACAGCAACTCGCAGCCACATGTCTCTTTTTAATCAGTAGAATCGAATAGAGATGGCTGCTGTTAAACACAAGATGTGCTAAGGCCGGTGATTCACGTCATTGATTCAGGCACTGGTCTCACCACGAGCTACTAAGCTATGAACTATCGGCTATAAACACGAACAAAAGATACGAACTCCCGTGTAAATAAAAGAGACACGGCGATACTCGCTCTAGCTCGCGGTGAGACCAGTGCCTTAAGTGGAGTTACGAGAATATTGGAATGTTTTGTATGGGATACCCCAAAGCTTATATTATCATGAAAAATATTATTGTTATTGCAATAAAATAAAGTTGTTTAAAATGTCTTAATTGTTTCATTTACTATGAAATATTAAGGTTGTTCGATTGCCATACATATTAGAGAAAATTAATGCATATTTTATAATTTGGTAATATGTAAAGACTGGTTACTAAAACCACAATTGTATGGAAATCAAACCACTTTAATGCTGGAATTACACTGAGTCGTTCGCCGCATGCAATCAATGTCGGTTGCCTGGCAACCTCATACTTTGACGCATTAGGCGAAATATACAGTGTAATTGCCACTTAATGCGAAATTTACAGTGGCGTTTAGAATTGCATGGACAATTTATGAATGAATTAATTCATAAAATGTCCATGCGATTTTAAACCCCACCGTGCGAGTATCATATAAATCCATTATTCATCGATGTCCATCGGACATCACAGTGCGTGACTGCTATGAAGTCAATCCTGACTTCTGTCATTTAAATACATTGTCAAAAAGTGACATTTTTGACAATGTATTCAACTGACAGCTGTCAGGATGGATTTAGTTGCGTGACGGCCTAGCACTGTTATAGTGCATTACGACACAAGTGTGAAAAACATGGAAGTCGATGTCGACTAGTGGCGATGTTTTAAAACACGACCGATAGATAGTGTTTAAAATCGACACTAGTTACGAATTTCGTTTTTGCACGTGTCTCATACGTTGTTTTTTAGTACAGATGGCCCTCCGAAGTCTTGAACCTGACGTAAAATGACCCACTTCTCGCACTATAGAGCCTAAAAAAGGCACCATCTGTACTAAAAATGTATCTGTATCTATCAATTTCACAATGTTATTGGTGAAAAAGAGACAACACATTTTAAATTAAATGGAGATTAGACGTTGTTAGGACGGATCTCTAGCATGTTTATAAAATTGTAAGAGTAGTTAAAAAATCAATGCCTCTCATTTCGTTGTAAGCTCTATCACGTTGTGGTGCTGCTGCAGAATATACAGGATATAAATATATAGGCAGTAATTGAATCTGATTAGATTTTTTTTCCAAAACTTAATTATTGTTAGTAACATAGGCACCAGGCTAGCATGTCTTAATGCGCAGTAATACGCGCTCTTGTCGAAGACTACCAGTCCCTCATTGATTAAATTGATTAAAAAGAGACGGGTAGCCCTGTGAAGGCCGCGACCTACTGTCAATCACCAGTTGTGCTAGGACCGCATACAGTTTTAAAACCATAGACCTCAAATGAGCGTTTTAAAGCGGCTATGTGGATATAGCAGTTTTGGCGGGGAGCAGGTTACGATTCTAGTTCAGCTACTGGCCGCGGATTTGATTATTCTTTTGGTCACGAGATGTCTGTAGTAAAATAAAAATAAATATTTAAGGTATTTATTGCTATGATTATTGAATATTAATTACAAAAAATGAATAAATATTAATTTTAATTAATTGAAGCCCAACATAACTGCGAAAATTACTTAGAAAAGTTCGATTATTTATATGATTATTTTAGTTCATATTTTCACCGCGCAGCGCTTTTTTTAAACCCGTAAAAATAAAAAATCTGGACACTTTCAGCATTCAGTGTTATGTAAAAATATAATGTTAGGAAAACTCTTTCAAATGGCATATAACTCAATTGACTAGATCAAAAATAAAAATCGTCCATTCTGGTACCCATGCGACATCTAGTGTCGAGTGGAAAAAGTATGGCGTCGTTAATTACTGCTAATTAACTAATAAAATAATAATATTTCGGTTCCTGCATTCGTTGGAGTGCCAGCTTATATTACGAAAAATAGCTTGCATCGGTACCTTTACAATGATGTGCACTACATGTGTATACACTCGTGCTTTATTGAAAAAAAAAGTGTTTCTCGTTACAGGCATATGTTACATGAGCTAATTTCAACCCTTTTATAGACTCTACGATACGATTAAATATATATACCGGTAGCATTTTTCACATTCTTTCATGTAAAGCACGATTCAATTAATTATACAGTGAATAATTTGAGAAAAACCTTATTATTTATACAGCTTTTTTTTTTAATATCTCGGTCCCTGCACGCTACTCAATGTTGGTGTCGTACAAACAAATAATCCTATGGCCAAGCCCTTTCAAACAAGGTACGTCTCAATCGTATACATCGATGGGACAAAATGCCCATTCTCCTTTGGTTTATTTATCAAATAACAAAATGACCTCTCATTATGTTATAAGTACAAAAATAAGGACCACTAATTAGTCGTAGTTCCAACAAGCCATATTCATAAGCAGTCTTCGTAGCATGAAACATCGACCATCCTAACAAACCTTGTTTCTTAAATCTAAGTATATTGGTTTTCAGTAACATTGTCTCAATATTTAATATGAGTTTTTGTATACATAATTTAGTGTTGTTTAAATTGATATTAAACTCAGAACTGAACAGATTGAACTCAGAATAAATCTCGAATTTGATTGTCCGCGTATACATGTAAGGTTTCAATCTCATGAATCGTGATAACTACAGAAAGCGTAAATATTTACAAAATATTATCCCCCGTATTCATAAACGTTTGTTAACATGACAAGCCGGTAATAATTGTCTGTCCCTTTCGGTCTTAACAATGTGTCCATAAGAGCAAAAGGGACAAACAATTATTAACGACAACTTGTTAAGTTAACAAACGTTTATGAATAAGGGGGTATGTATTTATATTGCTGGAACAACAACAGACACTTACTACAAAATATGGGGTGCTGCCCCATATAACATCGAAATATTCACGAAATACCATTTTACTAATAGCTGACGAAAGCCTCCATACGTACTTTTTTGCACGCACTTTTTTAAAACATCACGTTTCCGTCCTTATTCAAAGATATACCTTTGTTCAGTATCTTCCAAGTAAAAACAACACCAACTGAAAACACATCTAGAACCTTCGACCCCTTACTCAACCAATTGCGATAAATATGCATGAGAGTCGAAACTGAATTCCTGGTACGCAGTTCTGGGTAGCTTTTGTGAACAGAAATTGCACTAAATGATCGTTAGCATCGGAAGCGGCATCTAATACAAGACTTCAGTGTAGGTATATGGTATACATAAAATACGTTTTATTTAGCAGTGGTCAGGCATCAAACACACCCGTTGTACCATATGGTGATTGTTTTTTTTTTAATTAAGTTAAGCAAGCCGATGAAAATATTAGTTTATAACATACAATAGGGTGTTTCATTTTTGAAAATTGTGAAATTTTCTCTGACTTTGCTCACGCCCTAAGTTTCTCTGATATAAAAATGATATATTTAAAATTTTATTGAGATTGGATAACGTTTAGAGGTTGCACACTTTTGAAAGTGGAGCCAAAGCCCCATACATTACGAAAAAAAATAGTTTGTTATAAATTCATAAAAAATAATGAACCAACACTAAAATTACTTGGGAAAGTAGATTCTATCGTCAAATATAAAAAAAGGATTTTATTCTTTAAGCACGTGTGTGAATTTACTATAACCTTAATATGGTATTATTTATAAAGTAACCTAGATCCCGGTTTTTTACTTAATTTTAGGCCATAATTGGATGTTTACATATGGTACACTAATCTATTATAGTTATGAAACTAGTAAAACACTGGGAATAAGGTTTTCATAAAAGTGCCCTATAAATATTTTTTACAATTTATACCTACTTCCAAAGAATAAGTTCTCATTTTTAATATTTGACATTAAATTCGACTTTTCCATTCTTTTTTAGTGTTGGTTCATTATATTTGATTAATTTATAACAAAGTAATTTTTTTCATAATGTATGGGGCTTTGGCTTTACTTTCAAAAGTGTGCAACCTTTAAACGTTGTCCAATCTCAATAAAATTGTATATATATCATTTTTATATCAGAGAAACTTAGGGCGTGAGCAAAGTCAGGGAAAATATCACAATTTTTTTTGCCCATACAAAAGTGAAACACCCTAACATACAATAAAATGAAATGGCTTGGTACTGAAATAAATCAAAGTTGTTTGTGGTCCTTACAACCACTCTACAAGTATATTGCTAAGGTAACCAAAATGTATAATTATGTTAGCTTTCCGTACTAAAATACGCTGTGGAAATTTAATAAGAATGATAAATTAAAATAGAAAAAATATAAATTAGTGTTATTGTTGATTGAGGTTTTTTATTTACACTTAATTATGTCCCCACAATACATATTTGAAGATATTATGATCAGCAATGTATCTAACTGTAAACATTTGATATGGTAAAAAAACTATGACAACAACGAATATTTAACTTGAATGCGTTGCAGCATTTTTACGGTACATGAATTGTATTCGCGTACCTTTATTTTCATAGCAACAAGCTTGAACAAGGTACGTCAATCGATTTCTTCACAGTACATTGCGAGCCGAGTAATTTAGTATGCATTACATTTGTATTGTAATTATAAGTAATTTATAATGTACCTACTTATTACGAATATGTATGTGCCATTAAGAATTTCATATTAAGTATGCACCCTGTATATATGCCTTGGAGCTTGCACTTGCAGTCTACATAAACCAGAAAGTTCCGAAAAGCATTTGTTTGAGTTATATTTCAATTTGATTCCGCAACTCTATGGTCGGAACAACGGGAAAATTATCAATTATTCTCAAATTGTTAGCCAACATTTGCTTATATCCCGTATTCTCTCGTCTGCCTGCCATTTAATAATCAGGATAACATTAACTTTATTTTTACGCGAATAAGGGTCGATTTCACCAAAATTTCAATCGAAGAATAACTCCTACTCTCTGATAGTAATCTCAAAAATCAAAAAAAATTGTAATCTGACTCAAGTTTAGTTCAAAAGACACTTTTTAGACTTGCAAAGCAAGTTGTAAGCGCCCCAGACAGCACCACTCACACCAATTTTTTTTCAGTTTTACACATGCCAACATACAAACACACACACATACTCGCGCGCGCGCATGTATATAATTATATGTATATAGCGCAAAGCGTCCTGCGCAGCACATGCTGAGACTGAGGCCTATTGCCGCACAAAATATTTATTTTAAGTTTAAGTTAATACTTATTAAGTAATAATCTTAGTTAAGTTCATTTATGTATTAGTAGTAAGTTTTTCTTTTTGTGGCAATAAAAAATTTGAAGTTTGAAGTTGGTAAGCATTTTTTAACCGACTTCAAAAAAGGAGGAGGTTCTCAATTCGACTGAATTTTTTTTTTTTGTATGTATGTTACCCGATATCTCCGAGAATAGTGAACCGATTTTAAAATTTCTTTTTGTGATCGAGCGTGTATTACCCCGAGATGGTCCCGTTGGCACCAAGTTGCGGTCTGATGATGGGATCTTGGAGAAATCGAGGGATCTCTTCAATTGTTATAGGTACATGTATGGCGCTTTTGGTAATTTTCATTTATTTACAAGAATTTGCATTCAGAAAGTAGGATTTGAGGAAACCAATGATGAAAACAAATCGGGAATCTTGGAGAAACCGGTTGATGTTGGTTTTTTAAATTTCTAATTTTCGAATAAAAGTTTGTTGATATCGAGCCTAAGTCCCGTGTGTCTGTATTTGAGCCTAGTTGTCAATCAATTGTGCAATAATATAATTTCTCATTTTTCAACCTTATTTAACCTACGGGAAAATGAACGCTGCTGAGATGAATAAAAGCCATTTTATTTAATCTCGGTTTTATTAGATTCCAAATCGCTCATTTCAATCGGTTTTCAATGTAAATATAAATATTCCAGTCATGTCAATGGGTTTCAAATTTATTTATTTTTCAACGGCGCAGAACATATCCGTTCTTATGTCTCGATGTACATAATCGTCTGTGATTCACGCGATCCTATACACGATCATCGTCATCATATCAGCGGAAAGACGTCCACTGCTGGATATAAGCCTCCCTCGATGATTGCCAAAATGCCACCCACATCCAGTATCCAGTAAACTCCTGTGTAGGGAATGCAACCCGGGTATATTTTGAGTCCCGGAGTTGGGTCGGATTCTATGTCCCTTAAAATTTGTGACGAAAATACCAAAATTTCCATAAGCAAATGTATGTCCAATTCTATCTACCTATGATCCTGTAGACTTACTTGTGTGTAAGCTCCAGCTAAAAACAGGTTTAACTAGCGGTAATCAATCGGGACTTATAGCTCACGAGTGAAAATATACAATGCAATAGTGTATACAAAAATCCTCAAAAATAAGTACTGGGACTTTTGTACTTTATTTCTGTGTAATAAGAACTTCGTAACATATTTATTAAGAGGCTTATTTCGGTACTTACACTTGATTGGACAAACAGATTATAGATAAACGCAATTTCAAGCGAAATTATATTCCATAAATGTCTTATTATATGCAGAACTTCGTCGCTTATTACCTACTTCAACCAATACCAGATTCTGACGTTTAATGTAAGTTCATTACAAGTCACGATTCCGTCTAATCTCACTAATTATAGGGTCTAATCCTAATACCGATTACCGATCAGTAAAGTCAGCTAAAATGTGATTTATCTGACTCAATTTATTCCTCTCCATAGAGCTAATGGAAGTTATGAGAGCTGTTTCGCGTCAAAAGGAAAATTAATTTATGCCAGCGGTGTTTGTATTGAATTTATATATTATTGTGCACATTCCTTGGATATATAAGGTTATCTTACTGGTATTATTGCTTCATGAATAATTTTAGATCCTCTCGTTTTTTTTAATACAATAATTATGATTTTTTCCCTGTGGCCTATTTCACCATAATTACAAGTGTGACAATTGTAAAATATCACTGTTACTGACGTCACAGGCCTCCTTAGGCTACGGCTACCGCTTACTATCGGACGGTTCATGTGCTTGTTTGCCAGCAACATAAAATTATTACTAGTATGATATATACTCAAAACGATAAGTTAATTTTCTTTAAATGTTGTATTTAGTATAGGTACCTATTCTAAAGCCATAGGAAATAATTAATGTGAAGTATTTTATATTTAAATAAAGTCCTGTATTTCTTGGTTACCTGAATTTACTAAGTTCTAAAAGCATATTTACTAAAATACGGGTAAGGAATAATAGCACATTTCCTAACTAGTGCGGGAAAACTTTTTTTCGGCGAGGGTGAAAGTTGGAGCCCGAGTGAAACGAGGGCGACAATCACCCGAGTTAAGAAAAGTTTTTACACGTGTAAGGGACGATTTTTTTCATAACAAGTGCGTCAAAAAGAGAAATTACCGCGCGCGAAGCGTGCGCAAAGTTCGGTTTTGCGCACTAGTTAGGAAAAAATATTTTTGATTACACAGCTTCTGGTTTGGAACAGAGGGAAAAACGAACTAAAAATCTAAAGCTATTTTTAACATACGAGTACGAGTAAACCATTTGCATATATTCCGTATTAAGGTCAGTAGTTGAAAATAAAGTAGTTTCAGTAACTAGTTCCCCAGTCACGAACTCGAACTTCGGTTACAAGCAAAGTTGCACGTTCGATCCGAACTTAAGTACTAGGCAGTTAGTGGGTAAGTAAATACGCATAGCTATGTTTTAAACACGTCATGATTGCTTATATCGTATATCGTCGGCTGAGAATGCAATTGTGCCATATCCATTTTCAAGCAAAATCGGTTTTTAATGGTTCTTGATAGCATATTTTTTTTGTAGTTCATAACAGTAATCGATTTTTGAAAATTCTTATTTTATCTTTTTAAAAAACATATATTTTTGTGCCATATCCTCAAACCGCAATAAATAGTGATTACAATATTGTGCCATGTCCGGACATGACACAAAGGGTTTAGCAGCCTTACCGAACATGAGGTGCCTTACCCCACGGATGAGGTCAATATTTTAGGTGGTGTACTAGCAGGCCCTAAGAATACTCCATGCTTAATATCAGCTCTAGATCTTCTTTTGTTTTAGAGTTATTCAAGATAATGTAAAATATACAGGGTGCCATTGAAAGTGGCATATTTCGTAAACTGTTCAAGTTAGATCAACCAAACAAAATTGTGTTTGATAACAATAAAATAAACTACAAAATGCATATTTTTAATCTGCATCTTGTCCTTATTTTTCATAATAAAAAAAGGGTTTTTGTTTTTTTTTCCATATTTTTTTTTATTTCACACGGAGGTACACCTACAAAAAAAATATGCATACATAGCCACTAATGTCCACTATATACATAAATTAAGATATTTCCATAAATCATCGTGCGTCATGCCAAAAAAAAAACTATTCCAGATGTAGTCGTTACTGGCATACAAATAAAGTACCAGTGCAGTGTGAACATAAGTTAGTGTGTAGGTACACAATCTCTTCTAATAAACTTATTTAGAATAATCAACGACGAAATGTCAAAACTGTATAATACAGCTAAAAGCTGGAATTGACTATTTACAAATCTAAAGCATCTTTTGCCATATTTACATACACCATAAATTAAAATACATTCGTCCGGTAAATACACTTCGACATCTTCCAAAGTTTCGAAAAGGTCCGATTGTATGTGAATAGGAATGTGAAAACAAATGTCGAAAACAATACTATCTGTCAAATGTTATCAACAATACAATACAATAACTCTTTATATCACCTCAAAGACAAATACAAAACAAATAATAAAATACATGTTTGAAAGAGGTAAACAAAAGGCGGTCTTATCGCTAAAAAGCGATCTCTTCCAGACAACCATGGGTAGAGGAGATAAGAAAGTAAAAGTTGATAGTAGGTGGTGCAAAACTGAGAAAAATGGTCTGATGCTAAGGAATATAAAAATAAACACAAAATACAAATAGCTATAAATATACACACATATATATATATATATATATGTGTACATATATATATATATATATATATATATATATATATATATATATATATATACACACATAGCAACGTTTGATATGTCACCGTCGATTATTCTAAATAGGTTTATTAGAAGAGATTGTGTACCTACACACTAACTTATGTTCACACTGCACTGGTACTTTATTTGTATGCCAGTAACGACTACATCTGGAATAGTTTTTTTTTTGGCATGACGCACGATGATTTATGGAAATATCTTAATTTATGTATATAGTGGACATTAGTGGCTATGCATGCATATTTTTTTTGTAGGTGTACCTCCGTGTGAAATAAAAAAAAATATGGAAAAAAAAAAACAAAAACCCTTTTTTTATTATGAAAAATAAGGACAAGATGCAGATTAAAAATATGCATTTTGTAGTCTATTTTATTGTTATCAAACACAATTTTGTTTAATTGATCTAACTTGAACAGTTTACGAAATATGCCATATTCAACGGCACCCTGTATATTTTACATTATCTTGAATAACTCTAAAACAAAAGAAGATCTAGAGCTGATATTAAGCATGGAGTATTCTTAGGTCCTGCTAGTACACCACCTAAAATATTGACCTCATCCGTGGGGTAAGGCAACTCTTGTTCGGTAAGGCTGCTAAACCCTTTACGGTTAACAGCCTATTTATCAGTGTGCCAAGCGACTAACCGATCAACATTTTTGTGACATAATCCACTAATAGATTTGATTGTATCGATTCGATACTTTTTTGACCTACCCTCTCTTTTGATAAATGACAATAAAGGTAGGTTTGATTTATAATGATTTGTGTCATTCATACTTCAAGCTTTTATCTTAATAAGTTGGTGGTATAAATACATAATATTTATAATTAAGAGTACCTAACCATAAATTGTAAGAAATGACATATATTATACTACAGAAAAAGTGACCGAACCCCCTATGACCAGGACTGGAATCTATCCAGCGACCTCCTGTTTTCCTGCCATGCCATGCCATTTAAGTCCTGGCCACAGGAGGCCTCGGTCACTACCTGAAGTACATATTACAAGACATGTCTTTTAATTTAATTTATAGTTTAGGTACTTACACTGTAATATTATTCGTTGATAAGAAAAAATAACGTTAATATGTCATTCATTAGTAAACGTATTGTAAGCTGTTCTCATCGATATTTTTTACATTAGCACTAAATATCGTTGAAAAGCTTATAATTTCACAAAATAGAGAAGGTCACCTATTAGATTGTATCTATATACAAGAAAGTAAAAAAATGATTCACATAAATATTGGAAATCAATGTTGGCACCATAGGTATTCACGTAATAATTATGTCTTCATATTCGAGATATAAATTATCGTCTTGACTTGAAATAAATCTAGTCGTAAAATAACTTTTATTTGGATAAACAATTGCTTTTAATGTGTACCTTTCTTGATATTGCACTAACATTTTGTGACACATCCATAACTTTGTGTCATATCATACATAGCAAGTTAAACATTTTCTTACCAAAATGGATATGGCAATTGTAAAACTACTTATATCTCATGACTATTATAAGTTAAACATTAATTGTAGATAACAAAAAATAGTAAATTAATAAACTAAAGTGTCAGTTAAGTTAAATATTGCAAAATTATAAGACATTCCAAGAAATATTTTTTTTTGTTTCATTTCGCTCTCCTCTAAACCAAGGCAAGTGGCGTATAGCACAATTGCATTCTCACCCGACGATATCTTAAATTATAAATAATCAGGGGAAAATCATACACGATGAACCTGTATGATATACAACCCCTTTACGTAAATTACTCCAAATAATATCTTGACCGCCGTGAAAATTTCGTTGAACTTGTTTACTCGTACAAAATAACATCACGTAAATCAGAGCTTTAATTTGGGATTAACTTTTATATGAAATAAAACAAATTAGAACTTTGTCTTACTTATCACTCTTGTCAGACTCCGGTGAATTGATCTGGATATTGATTATATGATAAATAAGGCTAAGGCGGTAAACATTTTGAAAAGCTTACTGGGGGGCTACCACGAACTACAAATGCGATTCAGTTTAGGACCTTAACTCAATCGCGATGTGTCAGTTCCATAGAATAACTGTCAATAACTGACAAGCCGAACCTAAACTGAATCGCATTTAAGAGATTATGTAGGCCCCGCTGATATTTTATGCATAGAATATACGTGCTGGTTAATAACAAAAACTTAAATTAGGTATATAACAGCTTGACAGTAGGGACTAAATAGCAGAGAAGTAACTACGAGTACCTACTAGCAGTACCTACCAAGACCAATTAAAGGTAGTTTTGGCGCTCCTTTCTGCACAACAGCATGTGATATTAAACGGCCAATGTCAATATCCAATCAGACTGTCACGATTACGAGATATATCTGATAGCGAGAAAATTTGTTGGAGATTCACTCATTCACTTCTGGTAACTGGTCAGCCAAAATTTCAAATCAAATGACTGGTTAAATTCCGAGTAAAATTGCTGATAATTATTTCCCCATCATATTAATGAAGCAAATCAATAACCTGAAGTGTACAGTTAGGAAATTGCAAGCAATTAACGCTGTATCTAAAGTTTAAAGCGGGCAGCAGCAAAGAGCTGAATATGAAACTTTTAATTAAATTTTGTTTGTCGCGTAAAACACTCGGATACTTAATGCTGTTTCGAATATTTGGTGTGGAAAATATCGTCAATAATGTTTTACATATTTGGTTCAAATGCCTCGCATAAGATTATAACGTAGTCCGCTTTATAAAATACATGTATATGGTTCCAAACTTGTTCGGAAGTATTAATTTATATAATACAACTTGTACCTACCTAAATATTCATCATCATCATCATCATCATCATCAGCCTATGATAGTCCACTGCTGGACGTAGGCCTCTCCTATTAACTATACGTAGGGACGCATTAGGAGGTAAATACCCATAATCGCCACGCTGGGCAAGCGGATTGGCGATCGCAGTAATGTGTCCACTATGATGACGCTGCTGCCCATCATCAATCTTTTATCAAATAATGGTCAGTGACACTTCAATCTTTTAGTCGACTCGAAATTTGTACGCCACTCAGCCCGACATGGAGAAACTGTGTATCTGCCTTTTTGTAAGACCTGTACTAATGTTGTAAGTACTTTACCCATGTTGTACAAATAAACAATTTTGATTTTTTGATTTTTGACTCTTACGACACCCGAAACATATCGAGCAATTATCGACTTAAATTACGTGAGTAACCCGTTTGATAAATATTGAAATATGTTTGGGTTTCACATTAGTTAAATTCTAAAAAAGTATTTCGGTTTTATGTAATATTCAAATTTCTTAGCACATCATTAGGAAAATATTTTTTTACTTTATTAGTAATTCCCTTTTCATAATGAAATTATTATTACGAGAGATACTCTAAAAGGTGAGTAGAATAAATTAAGGAAAAGGGCCAACCGTCGCCTTTTCAGGGGATATACCTGACGCAATATGAGGCACATTTAAATCTGACCTAATTTACCTTTGATGTAGAACGGATTGTTACACTAGTTCCATCCACTATTCGGAAACTTTGTGAGTTGTAATGAAGTAGCAAAAATAGACGAGGGTTGATATAATTCGAAAGGAGTGCTTCTGTATAATAAATTAGATTTTATCACGAGATCTTGTGACTTATATTGCAAATGTGGAACTACAGAGGAGCCTCTGTAGTTTGTTCGACAATTTGTAATTTTTATATGTAGGAGTTTTAAACGGAATAATTAATATCTCTTAAATTTAATAAAACTTGTGAGGTATTATGTTAAACTTAATTTATTATTCATATTTTTGGTCCGGTGCGGTAAGCAGTATTATAATTATAAAATATATTTTTTTATAAAATAATGAGGTGAAACATGTATTTTATAATTCAGGCGGATTATTATTATGTTGCAGTTTTTTTTAAATTTTCCAAATTTGGACTTTTTAACATTTTTTCTACTCAGAATCACGAGCTCTTTCGATCCTGATAGAAATAAAAAAGTGTCCCAAAAAACCATTCAGTTACTATTTTTCATACATTTTCTTCGATCGTAACTCAGCGGAAGACAAAAAAATGTATGGAATACTCGGGACACTTTTTTCTGCTAATGAGGGTCCAAAGAGCTCGCGATTCTAATAAGTAGAAAAAATATGAAAATGTCCAAATTTGGAAAATTTTAAAAAACTACATCCTACATCCACATTACCGGCCTCTTGCAGTTCACTGCTCGACGTAGGCCTTTCGTATTACTTATGCGTATAAAGTTTATATTATAAACGTATCAGGAGGTAAAATACTATTTATTAGATTTTTCGTGCATTGAGTAGGTTAACTACATATATTTAACATTTTGAGTTTCTGGGCTATCTAGTATTTAAATATCATAGATTATCGATGATCAATGAATCAGTTTTTCAACTAACACCGGTTTTTAAGTATACCACTGAACTAGTTTTGACATTTTTAGATGCTCAGTCGGCTATAAGCACTAGACAGCTGATATTAGGTACGAAAATACACATTAAACACGCAGAAAAATAGTTAACTAAAATAAATACAGGAAAAAATATGATTGTGGTACCTCTACTGCACCTACATTACAAGTTAAATGTGGGAGGTGGATCTTTTCTTCGTGTCAACCTTATAGTGTGAGATATTGTTTAATAGGTACCTAAAAAGACTAACGGCCTTATTCATAAAAAGTTACGCGCCCGCTGATGGGTCGTTGTTGACCGGATGGCTAAAAACGTTATTCATAAACGTTCAATAGCGCTATTCAGCCGCTCAAACCTACTATAAATCCCCCGAAAGTTATAGAGCCGAGGACCCTTCTATAACGGTCTTATAACTTCTTATTTAACAAGATGGCTGCCAAAATTTTGATCAGCTGATTTTTGACAGGTGCATAACCATGCGTTTAAAGTAGGCAGAAGAGAAAAGATTAAGGTATGAAAGTCTGATTTGGTGTATAGTTTTTTATATCGTCTATTCATCTGATTATTAATATTATATATAGCTGCATCCCGATTTCTCAACGGTATGTTTTATTTCTAAACGGTGAGCACTGGCTAAAAAAAATTTTGCTATTTGTATAGAGGAGCAAAAATGTAGGTCCAGAAAAATATGGATTTTGGTCTACCGCCTCCTGGTCAAAAAATAATCAACGGCCTGGCTAAACGGTGAGACCTAGATGGGGGGTGCTCGACCAAATGTCATAGGGAACTGCTTACAGTTTTTGAAGCCGCAAAAATTTTTGCGAAAAAAAATTTTTTTTTTTTTTCGAAAAATTTGTTTTTATCACATCGAGCTGGAAATCGCTGTGCGTGACTTTTGGGCTCTCCAGATTCCAAAAAAAATTTTTTCAGATTTTTTGCACAAAAAAAATTTTGTATGGATTTTTCGAAATAATGGTCCGATCTCGCTGAAATTTAGCATGCGGGCATTATTTGGGCCCAGGAGTGATAATCTGAAAAAAAATTTGGAAAAAAATCCAAGATGGCGGCGACCCCGAACAAAAAGTCAAAATCCCAAGTAAGTTAAGCGAGCCCGAAGGGCGAGCTTCAGGCCGGGAGGCCGAAGGCCGACCCCGCGGAGGGCCGAAGGCCCGGAGCTTCACTCCCGGGGCCCATGGGGGTCCCGAACCCCAGTAATTTTGGGCGAGGCCGAAGGCCTCGCTGCAGGAGGGCCGGAACATTACCAGAACCAATATAAATCTATGTTAAGCGAGCCCGAAGGGCGAGCTTCAGGGTGGGAGGCCGAAGGCCGACCTCGCGGAGGGCCGAAGGCCCGGAGCTTCACCCCGAGGGCCCAAGCGCGTCACCTCCAAGTAATTTAAAGCGAGGCCGAAGGCCGAGCTCCGAGCAAATCGAGCTACCAAGCGTTCAACAACCCCAGTATCTTAATAAGCCGAGCCTGAGGGCCGAAGGCCCGATGGCGAGGCGTCAAGCCCGCGAAGGCCGAAGGCCGAGCTCCGCGTAGGGCCGAAGGCCCGGAGCGTCACGATCGAGGTGCTCTCCGCGCGAGCCCGAGGGCCGAAGGCCCGACGGGCGAGCCCACGCGGTGAAACTGCCCTTCCTAACTGTCTTAATAAGCGAACCGGAGGGCCGCAGGCCCGACGGTTCGCTTCGAACCCCAGCGAAGGCCGCAGGCCGAGCTCCGCGTAGGGCCGAAGGCCCGGAGCGTCCCGTAGAGGCGCGATAGCCTGCGAGGCCGGAGGCCGAGCTGCGAGAAAACAAAGCTTTTCTACGTATAATAAAATCTGTGTAACTATATAAGCTGAGCCGGAGGGCCGAAGGCCCGAAGGCGAAGCTTCGTAGCCGCGAAGGCCGAAGGCCGAGCTCCGCGTAGGGCCGAAGGCCCGAAGCGTCCAATACAGGCGAGCCAGCTCGCGAGGCCGAAGGCCGAGCTGCTTGAGTCCAGAACTCCCATGCTACTCAATGAAAAAGTGTAACATGAAAACGAATCGGAGGGCCGCAGGCCCGACGATTCGTTTCGACAATCTGCGAAGGCCGAAGGCCGAGCTCCGCGTAGGGCCGAAGACCCGAAGCGTCCAACACAGGCGCGCCAGCTCGCGAGGCCGAAGGCCGAGCTGCCAGAGTCCAACGCACCCATGCTACTCAATGAAAAAGTGTAACATGAAAACGAATCGGAGGGCCGTAGGCCCGACGATTCGTTTCGACAACCTGCGAAGGCCGAAGGCCGAGCTCCGCGTAGGGCCGAAGGCCCGGAGCGTCCCGTAGAGGCGCGATAGCCTGCGAGGCCGGAGGCCGAGCTGCGAGAAAACAAAGCTTTTCTACGTATAATAAAATCTGTGTAACTATATAAGCTGAGCCGGAGGGCCGAAGGCCCGAAGGCGAAGCTTCGTAGCCGCGAAGGCCGAAGGCCGAGCTCCGCGTAGGGCCGAAGGCCCGATGCGTCCAACACAGGCGAGCCAGCTCGCGAGGCCGAAGGCCGAGCTGCTTGAGTCCAGAACTCCCATGCTACTCAATGAAAAAGTGTAACATGAAAACGAATCGGAGGGCCGCAGGCCCGACGATTCGTTTCGACAATCTGCGAAGGCCGAAAGCCGAGCTCCGCGTAGGGCCGAAGGCCCGAAGCGTCCAACACAGGCGCGCTAGCTCGCGAGGCCGAAGGCCGAGCTGCCAGAGTCCAACGCATCCATGTTACTCAATGAAAAAGTGTAACATGAAAACGAATCGGAGGGCCGCAGGCCCGACGATTCGTTTCGACAATCTGCGAAGGCCGAAGGCCGAGCTCCGCGTAGGGCCGAAGGCCCGAAGCGTCCCTCAGAGGCGTGACAGCTCGCGAGGCCGAAGGCCGAGCTGCAGGAGTCCAGCTCACAAGCCCAATTACTGCGACATAAGTAAAATGTAATACAAAAACAATAATAAAAAAATAAAAGAAAATAAAAAACATATCTCAAATCCATCCTCCGGCCTCAGTCGACAAAAAGAGAGGCCCGCGAGGCCCTTGGGCCTCGCGCACAGAGCAAAAAACTAGTTATTAAATATGTATCCAGAGATACTTCATTATATTTAGATAGGTATTTAAAATAAATATCCGATGATTTTATTGTAAGTAGTTACGCAGTTTCGATTTTCTCTACATGCAACATTACACGAATCAGAAATGGTGGGAAAACTAATCTCCAACTTTTTTAATTTAAATATTTGCGAATTCCCGCCAGACAGCTGTCAAACTTTTTTTTTATTTGCGGTGAGACCACATTTTTGTCTATGATTTTGTCAAGGCGCCAACATAACGCGTCTAATCCGTTCAACAGCGGCTCAACAGTTATCGGAGAGATATTGAGCGTTTATGAATAACACTTCTTATAAACCGTTCAACAAGACTTATCGGCTCGATAACTATTGGGCCCCTCAAACCTTCAACAAGGAATTTTTATGAATAAGGCCGTAAGGATTTACTGTTTTTGTTCATTAAAGGATTAATTGCGGAAATAATTGCATCAGAAGTAAAAAAAATAGTTTTTAATTTTTTTGCGATTCTACTAAACTTAATTCGATACGGTACTGCTTTGACACAACATTTTACCCTCTTTAATTGTTACTTGAGTAACTTTTCCAGAAAACGTACCGTTTTCGAGCTACAAGCAAAAACCTGGAAATCAACGATAATTTGACCGTTACTTGGTTCTAAAAAAATAAACTCAGGTCCTTGTCATATGCGAAATCGAATTTAACAGATTATATGAAGATATCAATACCTTTGGGTTCAATTGTCGTAAAGGACATTTTGGCGAAAATGCAATATATACAGTTTTGTTCAAAATTTCAAGCGCTATCGATCTGTATAGTTAAAGTTTCGATATCTCTTAAAAAGTTGCCTTTACGACCAAGATTTTCTACTATGGACTTACAAAAATAGCTTAGCGAATGGGGCGTAAATATCAAGTCATTTATTATAAATAATTATCTGTGTCGTAAAGGAAATGGACAAACAAAAATAGTGTCGTAAATGACCTAATACGTTATGTGTTGTCCTTTACGCCTTTACTTTTTTACGATTTCTTATTGTAGTTCTATGACCAACTCGGGCTTAAAGAACAAGTTTTTTTCTTCGTTGTCCTTTACGATCGGCACGAAAAATTCATTTTTATACATATTTCTTATACAGTTACTATTGAATGATCCGGGTGGTAAAGGACCGAAGTCATTTTTGCTGTTGTTTATTACCATAAATTTGTTTGTACACATACAAACAAATGTATGGGAAATATATTAATAGTCATTCATGTCAAATCAACATAATCCACACAACTTTTAAATCTAAGAGGGGACCGTTTCCGTAGTATTTATGTAAATAAAATACACTAAAGGTAATCAGTAAACTGTAATCAGCCACTGTCCAAGTACCTAGTTTATTTATACATATATGTGACAGTAATTCTGAATCTTCAGTAGAAATAAGTTGCAATCAAATAATATCTGAAGACTTTATAGTCTTATCCAGGAGTTAACTTCTAGAAATAGGTACAATCTGTGCCTTCAGGACCGGGGAACTTAACTCGTAGGTATTTCTAGTTCTTCTTTATTGTAAAGTCTTACAATTACTACATGTGTCACATCACTACTTGAACAGTTGGTTATTAAACTTTACTATTACCATTACCTAGCGTTTGTTGTTTACATATACTTACTATGAAACCGTGCCACGTTGCCGTGTGATGACGGTAGTAAGAATACATTTGTCACCACCCCAACTATTCCGTGGTAAGAGTTGGCTAAGAATTTTAAGTGTCACTGACCATTTATTTATCTAAGATTGATGATGGGCAGCAGCATCATGATAGTGGACACAGTACTGCGATCGCCAACCCACTTGCCCAGCGTGGTGATTATGGGCATTTGCCTCCTTAATGCGTTCATACGCATAGGCTAAGAAAAGGCCGTTGTTCAGCAGTGGACTGATATAGACTGATGATGACACTTAACTGCGAAAGTGTTCCCCTGCTAGAAGTAATAGCTTATACGTTTAAATTACTATTGAGACAGCGCAGCACTGAAACAATAAGTTTAAAATTGTTGCAAACATGTTATATAGTTTTGAAACAAACAGTGTTTCCACACTTATAAGTTGTCTAGTTAAATATTTAGAGAAAATATAGTACAATTCTTATCCGGCTTTCATTCGCCATATTTCCTATGTTTTAATAAATGTTTTAAATGTGTTTTGAACAAAATAGGCGGAAAACAGTCGCTATTTGTACCATTTTGCCTACATTTACGCCCCAAATTTGTAAGAAAATTATCTAAGACCGTCATTTACGACCCTATCAACTCTAATTACTCAAAAAAATCGTGGGTGTAAAGGACATACATAGCATTTTGACGTGTCCTTTACAACATCTAACTTCTAAGCCGTTTAGCTTATCACTACAATTGCTACACCAGGTCAAAGATACCAACAATCTACATTGTTTTCATATACCTACACGTCACAAATATAGGTCAAAAAACAAAAAAAGTTATTGAAAGTTTTCTAAAAAAAAAAATTGTTTTTTGCTTCTCCTGATAACCTGCATTTTGTCCTTTACGACAATTGAACCCAAAGGTATCGATATAATATTTCCTGCTTGCTAGGAATGAATTCCGCAAAATGTTTCATTTGGATCTAATTTTCTTGTTTTTTTTTTACAATTTATTCCATTTCATACAAATAAACACAGAATTATAAAAGACACGTAAAAAGAAAAATTTAAAATTAAAACTAGAGCTACCTATAAAGATAAAATCTTATTATAAAAAGAACACACCCTCCAGCAGGTTCGCTTGATTTTCTTGTTCTATTACTATTATCAAGACTTGCACGAAGCCGCAGATGGCCAGTAGGTAAACAATAAAACTGAACAATCGGCTTGTGACTTTTGGACTACACAATATCAGCGGGCTTTTCATTCTTGAACTGTATCCCAGTTCAGAAAGGCTTGTGGACTCCCAGTGTTATTATTTAACACAATGGAACCGCTCGCGACAACACTGATGCCCTGGTGTAATAAATTAAAGGTCTAATCCTACGTTCGCATTAACAGTACGTACGTTAGGAACAGTAGGTAAGTAGTTGGTGCTTTTTCTTTCCGCGTTACTTAGTGCGAGAAGTGGTTCATTTATTGACAGGTGAACGAGGGTCGAACCTTCTGCACTGGTCTCATCGCGAGTTATTACCGTCGGGCGAGTATCGCCGTGTCTCTTTTATTTACACGGAAGTGCGGATCTTTTGTTCGTGTTTATAGCCGAAAGTTCATAGCTTAGTAGTTCGCGGTGAGACCAGTGCCTTAGTGCGAGAAATGGTTCATATATTGACAGGTTGAACCTTCGGATGACCATCTGTACTGAATAAATCCATACGATAAACGCGCGAAAAGGAAATTAGAATTTCATTTTTTCGCTCACGTAAAAGTGTAATGTAAGTGACCGAATTATCTCTTGTCTATTTAATCATGATTAAAATGTAGCTATTATCGTAATTAGATATTGTGCTTAGATTTTATATGATTTTATCTAGACATATAAATGAACACCTACATTTGATAAACATACAATGAAATAGTCAATTTTATTCCAGTTACATGGATTTACCCGAATGTCGGTTTTGTTCAAACCGACATGATTTATAAATAAAAGCCAAAATGTCTACATTTCAGCATGAATACCATAAAAGGTTAGAAAAAAACTCAATCTAGGCGTTACCTATTAGACCGTGCAGAAAAGTGTTATAAAAAGAATAGTACAATGTGCATCAAGGGAGGTAAGTACGGAATTACTAACGATAGTGTTAGAAGCCCGACGCCGGTAGGCGAAGGGCTTTTATGACTCGAGTTAGTATTCCGCTACCGACCGTGATGCATACAATGTTTTTCATCACACTTACCGACAAAAAAATAAGTTTTAAGACATAATATTATTAAATGACTCCCTAGGGAATATCACTTTTCTATTGCTCCCGCTACGCACGCAAGCAATGGCGAGCTTAGACAGCAAGTGTGATGAAAATATACTTAATTATATTTTTATATGTTTCATATACAGCTCGTAACATGTTCTTTATCTCTACGAATGTGGTCCATATTTTACGGGAACCAAACGTTAGCGACATCTATATCGCTCGCAGCGCCATCCAGTGACTAATTTTATTATTATTTAACCTCCTGTTATCAAAATACTACAAAAGTATATATTCAAGGAGACTGTTATTGAAGGTTACTGTTCACAATCTGTGCATGAGCCGACGCCCACTCAATGAATCGGGTCTTCGTTAACATAGAGATGGTATTTGCCCACCTGAAAACGCTATCAGTGACGTCAATCCTGCTCTGTAATAGATGTGGCCCTTGGACTGATAGGATTTTTGATTAATCCTGGATTAAGAAAGGCAGAACGTTCATTAAGCTTTTTTGCGTTGAGAAAATACTTTTTTCTGGTTGGCTTTAACTTAAGAGAAAGGGTCCGTAAAAAAGCTGCATACCATTTTCTTTTAATTTGTACATTTACCCCTAATACTAGCTTTGTACTAAATGGCTGACACCTTCAAATAACCTATTTAGTAGGTAAATTATACCAGCAGTAATAACACTGTCGTTACCCTGCGGGTCCTAATATTACTAATACAACACGATTTAAAGCCAGTGTTGTCACCATCATCAGCCTATAATAGTCTACTTCTGGACGTAGGCCTCTCCTATTAACTATGCGTATAAACGCATTAGAAGGAAAATAATCGCCACGCTGGGCAAGCGGATTGGCGATCGCAGTAATGTGTCCACTATGATGACGCTGCTGTCCGTCATCAATCTTTTATCAAATAATGGTCAGTGACACTTCAATCCCTTAGTCGACTCTTACGACACCCGCAGGAGGAGTTGGGGTGGCGACAAATGTATTCTTATTGCCGCGGTGTGTTTCTCAGTGTTGTCGTTACTAATTAATATCTTACTTGCCTAGAAGATCATACATATCATAATTATCTGTACCTTAATGTCTCGCCGTAACCCACATGATACGCTCTAATTAATCAAATTCAGCAGCAGTAGTTATACAAGAGTTAAGGGCTGAAATTCGTGAGTTACTCAAAGTCGTATTTAATTGTGTTGAGTAGACAATTGTACACGAGATTAGTGATGTACTTGATATGTCACACTAGCTGCCGGCTCGGGAAAATACACCTAAAACCATTATAATTATGTCAGTGGGTCGATTTATATTGATTACAATGGTTCTCTTCCTTTCTTATACAGGGTGTAATCGTTAAGTGTGGCCTGGCCATAATTCCGTAAATATAACAGATATCAGAAAACTTCCAACTGATATCGAAAGTGCGTTACCCAACGAGTAAAATTGCATTAATAACTTTTTCTAAATAGTTGGAGTAATATTAAAAATACTAAGTTAAAACGCTCCCATACATTTAGTATGACGACTAGAATTAAAAAATGTCGGGTGTCATAACAGATAAAACTGTTAGAGATTCGTTATTTGTACGAATACATTGTAGTAAAATAATAATACTACCGTTTATGAAATAATTAATCTAACATTTATTCTTTAATAAAAAAATATTCGTATTAAACTACTTTTTTAATGAACGGTTACGTACTAAATGTATGGAAGGGTTTGAAGTTAATATTTAAGATATTTCTGATTTTATTTTAAAAAGTTATTAGTGTAATTTTACTCGTTGGGTAACGTACTTTCGATATCAGTTAGAAGTTTTCTGGTATCTGCTATATTTACGGAATTATGGCCTGGCCACACTTAACGATTACACCCTGTATAGCCGCGTAGTGACGGCAGTGAGAATACATTTTTCACCACCCTAACTCTTCCCATGGGTGTCGAAAAAGTTGACTAAGAGATTGAAGTATCACTAGCCATTTATTATTTTTTTGATTTTGTCAACAAGGAATACAGGGTGTTTGTTATGTCGTTAGCCAAATTTGGATATGTCATTCGCGATCACCAGTACACGACATTTTTGAAAAAAAAAGTGACACTTTTTTTTAGTTTTTTTTCCCGTTTTTTATCCGGCAAGAACATAATTTGTGGTCACTAGGCAAGTTTGTTTCAATCCGTGCGATTCGATGGCAGACAAAAGGGTAGCAGGTTTGAGTAATCAAGTCTTAGCCAATCAGGAGTTCATCACAAGCACCGATCAGCCGACGTCACTCACCCCACCATCGGCACTAAACAATGAATAAAATGTCCTAACTACATGCACACACGATTGTTATTTGATTAAAACTGCCCAAGCGCATACCTACCTGTACCTGCTCGTTGTCATCAACTATTCAATTTGCTTAGAGAGTGCATTAGAATCGATATCTGAGGTAAACCAGTACGCGTTTGTATGACGGAACATTTAAGTTACTCCGTTCTTGAGGTCAAATTATGCTGGCTCGGCTGATCGCAAGATGCCATGTGCACTCTGTAAACAAAGAAGGAGTGCGCTTGCGTGAACACGCTCGAGTCAAACTACCCTCAGATCGACGCGCAACTCAAAATACCCTCATTATTAGTACTGTATGCGATAGACTGATAATGCTGTCTCGTGGGTTTTACCTGCAAGTTAAGCTCCACCTCCATTCCCCACCACGCGTAGGAAACTTGTTACGTATTGAATTAGTTACCTTATGCGGGTTAATTAAAGTTGCAAACTCAAACACCCTTTCCAATCTGATTTGGCAGTTATGAGCGCATACTAGGTGGGGCAGTACGCAAAGTAAGCAAGTGATCATAGTGACCAAACATTCGTTAGATAATGGGATTTTAAAAAAAATCTATAACAAAAAGGAATAATGAAAAATGGATTATTTTTGTTTTACCAAATATTTTTTTACGCCTTTACCCAACACATATTGTAATATGGCTAATGATATAAAAAACACCCTGTATAATATATTAACGATATGAAACAAGGAATAAACAACTGATTAAATTTATATAACAGTTCATCAAATAGTCATCATCATCGGCTTATTTCAGTCCACCACTGGACGTAGGCCTCTCCTATTACAAATGCGTATGGACGCATTAGGAGGTAATGCCCATAATCGCCACGCTGGGCAAGCGAGTTGGCGATTGCAGTTAGTGTGTCCACTATTATTCAATTCATCAGGTCGGTGACCTTTCAGTTCATCAAATTTGTGTTACATTTTTGATTTAAGATTTGGTTCCTTATGGTATGGTGTTCTAAGATCTTGCTTTATTTCTATTGTTTATCGCACGTGACGGAAACCACGACAAACGGTAAACATTTGACCATCATGAGCCTACAGGCAGGAGATCCCAGGAATACGAAGTTCGTGTATTAAACGTCAAACACTCGACGCAGTGTAGTTTCAGCTCACGCCGCATACGTCGCCGAGCGCTAGTGTCGTTTAAAGTACATTAGTGAATACCATTTTTAGGCTCGACGCTGCCGCAGCGCTGACACAGCGCTGATAGCAAGGCGGTTTTCTTAGTGAATAACACTGCAGAGCGTTCAGTGGTTTGTTTAAAAAATATTGTACAATAATTTTAGGATCCTAAGAAAGAGGGATTCTATGTCGCATCACTACTATCAGCCACAGACAATCGCACATGATAAGGGCGCCGTAATATACAGAGTTGGACTAACTCTATTGTCCCTTTTATGTCGTGACGTTATTAACTTTTGTTTATGATTGTTTTAATTTCGCATTGTGTTGAATTGAAACTATGTAAACTAACAAACACAACATTGGGAATATAATGTGTGAAACTGAAGCACTACTATAAACACTGGTATTTTAGACTGATATAGGTACTTTTAGAATTATAATATAACTAACGTGAGACTCAAACAAATTAAAATATTATCGAACCGAGTTACTCACGTATTTAAGTTGATGATTGCTCGACGTTCAGTATGCGTCGGACTTTGACCGAGGGTGCTCCGGACGATGACCCTCTTAATGGGTCGAAACATGTCGAGCAATCATCGACTTAAATACGTGAGTAACCCGGTTCGATAATATTTTAATATAATATAGGTATGTTTTAGAACATAATCTTAACAACACAATAATTATATCAACTAAACTAAAGACAGATTGAAGTTAGAAACACAATATCGAATTATTTTTTGTCAACAAAATTACAGTTAGAATATTTTTTTAGTCACAGAACTTTAACATTTTAACAGTAAGCAAAAGTATCGATGGATAAAGAAGCAAGATAATATTAAATATCGATACTTCATAACATAAGAATGATTTTCGAAGGAAGAAATCTCGACTCGTTAGTTTTTTCTGTAGATCGATGTGATGATTGCTAAGCTGATTAATGGGCCCATAATACTTCCTTTTGATTGGTGATTAGAATGACATCGTTAGGTTGGCCCTCATCGTCATCTTTATTGCAGCCGGAATACATTCCTTGCTGAACCTCCCCATCACCATCGTCAATAAATCAGCCGAAAGACCTACACTGCTGGACATAGGCCATTATAGGACAGATACATAATAGATACTTAAATACATAGACAGCCATGACCAAGGAACAAATATTTGTGATAAATAAATACACAAATATTGCCCTCGCCGGGACTCGAACCCGGAACCTCCAGCTTCGTAGGCAGGGTCACTAACAACTAGGCTACGGAGGCTGATTTAAAATATGAATCATCGATTTTCATTATTATGTTTGCAATAAAATTAGATCTTCACATTACGACTTTATAGCGTGAGAGATGGTGCTGTTAACCGGTTTGACGCAATTTATCATAAAATTTCTGTGAATTTAACCGGTTTAGAACATTAACAACCGGTTTATTTCAGTGAAGCTCGAGCTGTCAACTTAGCACTCGACAGCTGTCAAATAAACCGGTTTATTTAGGTTAGGATAAATTTCTTAAAACGTCCGTGCACTTTTTTGATAGTTCAGAGTAAAAACAATATTAACCGCTATTTTTCGAAGTGGTTCCGAGTCTTGGCTGCACTCTACATTTTTTTTGTGGAACACATACAATTATTTAAACGTTTTTAGATTTGTTATTTAAGAGGTAAATATACCTACTACTACCAACGACGCGCTCAACAACCAGTCTAAGCCGTGGCCGAAATCGGCTAGAACTAGATGATGATGATGATGATACTATTACGTATATAATATACTCGTATTTCCAAACTAGATGATATGTACTGAAAAAATATACTGAGTTTATCAAATCGTAGATGGGACTCCCTGAAAATTTAACTTACTGTGAGTAAAAAATTGGAACAAATTCACTAGTTCGCAAAACGAACTTTTAGATCGATAAACAAACGAAGAAATGAACACTTTAGGAGCAAATGTATTAAAACGATTAATCCAATAAGTTTGCAGTCATTGCATAATAATATAACGTTGGTACAGTCGACGTCAAATAATTACATCGTTAAGGCGCCAAAGAGTACATTTCGATACAAGTTTTTTTCGACGAGGATGAAAGTTGGAGCCCGACTGAAACGAGGGCGACAATCACTCGAGTTAAAAAGAAGTTCTTGTACGTGTATCGAACGACTATTTTCATAATAAGTGCCTTAAAAAGAGAAATTTACGCACGCAAAGCGTGCGCTGAGTTTACTTTTCCGCACTAGTTAGGAAAATATATTTTTGGCACCCGTGATTATACCTTTGACGTCGACTGTACATTATTAGATATTTATTAGCTAATTACCTCAAATTATCAGAAATAGGTACGATACATAATTGTTATTAGTAATCTGTGACAAACCGCAGTAATACAATCTCAAATGAAAATGCAAAATAATACCGATCACGTAAATGGACTTGTTCTGGTTTTATCCAAGAACGTTTTCTCGAAATTAATGTGATATTAATCCCTCTACGTCCGACACAGATAAATGGAAACTTAAGTACTGGAGGGCGGTAAAAACCAATTTTCTAATAACTGAACAATGTCAGTTCCTAACTAATACATCATCATCAAATCAGCCGAAAGACGTCCACTGCTGGACATAAGCCTCCCCCAAAGATTTCCACAATGACCCGTCCTGTGCCACCCGCATCCAGCGGACTCCTCCAATTAATACGTACTACAATGATTTTATGTTTTATATTTCCTAGTTTACATTTAGTATGAAATATTATTGCATACTTTTGACTTTAGTTTATTTTTAACAATTCAAATAATGGAAAAAGGTAGCTTATAGACTAATAACTTGTGTGACTATAGACTAATAAGTGTTGCATAATTTGCGTGTGTTAGTGATACCTAAGGAATTTTCTGTACTGGGCGCTTAGATAAGTTGACAAATCGCTAACGCTTAATCATCAATCGTAAACGAAAGGCAGCTAACTCTCTTTGTCGCACTTATATTAAAAAGAGAGACAGAGAGGGAAAACTACGATAACAAATCAACATGGCTAAGCATCCTGGCAGCTGAAAAAACTAGCTGCGATTTCCGATACCGTACCGTTACAACAAGTTTGCGATAGCCTCTCTATTTCGTTTGTACACCAAATTATTCTAAGAAGTTAAAGTTCTCATGTGACTGTTCCGTCGCTGGAACGAACACTATTTCTGTGTTAAGTGAACATTTGATTATGTGCACTAAAATAATATTAAAATTGACTATGCGTCGCATGTGCAAGAACTCTGTTGAAATAGAATCCTGACTATGCGTAGCGAGCTAGCGAGTGTTCTAGAACACGAGACGTAAAATACCTATTGCACCCGTAATTAATAATATAATATGAAAATCATCATGTAGGTACTTAATGCAAAATTTTGCGGCAGTAAACTTAACTTCACGATTTTGGCACATTCTATATAGGCAGCAAATCATTCTCATAACTTATTTTTTTCTACTTTATTATAACAGAACACATGGAAAGTATTATATTTTACACATCGGTGAGGTAAAATTGACAATATTGATATTTCTGCGTTTTGTAATTGCGTCTAGTCAACTTACAAAACATTTTCATCAATTCGTCATTCACTAAAACAAAGGTCATTCATTTATAGGGATTTTTAAGGGTTTATGAATTAAAATCAGCAAATCGACCAGACTGGGTCCTTGCTCATTTTAGAAGATAAACGAGCGCTTTACAGTGAGAGGAAAACATTTTTAACATCTGTATCATTTAAAATTGACTAGAATCACGGCAAGAACACGCAAACCTTTCAAGACACTTTACATTCCTAAAATACTTGAAATTGCTAACAAAAGCTGTCTCCGATTCGGCAGTCGTAAACCGGGAACATGGCGGTGTCTGCAAGAATTTGAATTGAAAATGGCACTTTACTTGCTCCATATAGCTTCTTTGTGAACAGACCAATTGGGATGGCACTTCTACAGAATTGTCGCGTATAAAGTTGACTGGCTGAGCTTTAAATGTAACTACTAAACTACTACTGTTTCGTACTTGGTATTTTTTGTACCGTTTTATTTACCCTATTGGAAAGAAGGTGTTAGTTTAAAGAAAATTATTATGAAACGTATTGCGAAAACACAAATCATATTATTTATTAACTAAATAATATTTTGATTTGTACTTTTAATTTTTCTCCAGTAGTCACACTACTTAATACTATATAAATTATAAATATTAGATGTCATATACCAAAGAAAAACGACCAGGATCACCTATGTCCAAGGTGGGGATCGAACCCACGTACTCAGCTTTCGCGGCTGATGCCTGTACTCCTCGGCCACTCGGTCTTAGCAACCACCGGTCAAATTTCTCGGGTATATGCAATCTCTTACAAGGCTAGGCGCCTTTGACCAGTCTCTAAGGGCAAGCTATACATGCCTGCACCTCCTATTAGAATACTTTATAGTTTTCTAGAATAGCTAGAGAGAGCTGGTGCTGCCATCTATTGAACGTATTGCGAAAACACAAATCAAATTATTTATTAACTAAATATTTTGATTTGTCAAAGGC
>JALPQI010007124.1:0-41221 GCA_025490895.1 Thaumatotibia leucotreta | reverse complement strand
TGATTAGTATTGTAATGTTGTAGGTATACCTATAAATTAACTGTTGCAAGTACACTTGTTACAATAATTTCGTACAGTAAACTTCAAATTAGGGATAGATTCATTGACCAAATTGTTAAGCGTAGAGTATAAATCAAAACGGATGAACACTTTGGCTCTTTAGTTCAGTTGGAATTGTGGTCGACAAACGAAGGAGAGAAGGAGGATCGCCGTATTCCCGCACAGATTTGTTCAACATGCGTGATACTGTTGACAAGGGAATCCTGTAGGATCGGTGATGGCCACTTTTGTTTGAGATTTTCCAGTCATGGACACTTTCTATTTTAATCCTAAGGCACATGGGTGTAAAATGACTGTTGTAAAATAAATGCATTACTTGGATTAGGTAATTTTAGAATTATAACTACTCTCACGTGACTCAAACATAAATTTAAATAATTATCAAACGGGTTACTCACGTAATTTATGTCAATAATTGCTCGACATGTTTCGATCCATTTAGAGGATTCTCATCATGGAGTACCCGCGACCAACACGTACCTAATCCAAACATATTAAAATATGTTTAGATTAAAATATGTTTGGAATAGGTAGTTTCTTTGAAATAATAATCCATGTTCATCATTGGGTTTTGTTCATTACTGCCATTCTGTAAGACTTTGTTCACCTCAATTTACATACAAGCAATAGTATTTTGGGATTTTGAATGTTAAGGTCCGGTACTCATTGGCAGAGTACTAGACGGTATAATGAGAGAGTAGGTACCTATGTAGAGAAGGCAGAGAAGCACCTACTTACCTACAACTTCGGTGTACTTTACTCCACGGAACAAAATATTGGGATAATTGCTTACGTGATCTAGAATATTAAAAGTTGCAAGGATTATATTTAGATTTTGGACGTGTTTAATTATAGCTCAGAAATATAAATATATTTGTATTTTAATAAATGTTTACAAGAGACTCAAATAAAACATTGGGATAAGGCTAGCATGACGTATAATAAAGAGTTTTATAAAAATACCTTATTTTATTTGGACATAAAACCCATTTTAACAATGACAAAAAAGAGTAAGTAAGTACACGTTACGTTACAGTATAAAATGAGTTGTATATAAGTAACTAAGTATATTATGCTAACTTGGTTAGGAATAAGTACTTAATCCATATCTTATCACAGCATAATGTAGCTCTAATCCTTACGATACGGGTGCATTCCACGAGCATGTCGGGTACGTGACACGTGACTCCGTTCTTCGTATAAAAGTTAAGCATATTTTTTCATCTCTCCTCTGATCGGAATGTCCAATTTCCGTACGTAATATAATCGATTAAGTTATCGATTATGTTACTTTCCTCAAAGTCGAAATGAAAAGTAGAGTGTTTAACTTCGGTGAAAGTGACTCATTGGCCCTCGACTGATTGACGCTCTCACTACGTTTGAGCGCCAGAAATTTCTCGGGTGCAATATGTCACTTTCGACCCTTGGTTAACGACCTACTATTTTTGTGTTTTTTAGTTTTAAAACTTGGTGTATCTACCTATTGATAGAGAATTCTCGCACTTTCCATATATTTCTAAGGTAGCTGTCATAGTCGTCACGTTCCCGACAAAGTAGACTCCTGGAATGCACTCACGACAGAATTCGCCTTCAGCGGCAGATAGCACTGCCATTTTCAAATCCGTAGAACCCGGAAAATACTAACATAAATACTTAAACTCAAATGAAAAGTGTTCGGGTTTTCCCGAGACACTTTTTGAAACCCTGTCCCTGACGGCCTCCAAACAAACGGAGAAACCCGGACGGATAGCAGCCCTAATAGCGTTGAAAATTTCTGGATTAAATCCCGATTTTTTCCAAACAGCTTGTTTTTTTCCGGATTTTTTCGAAAAAATCAATGAAAGTTTCCACTATAATTTTCAACTCTAAACCAATGCAAATTAGATCTAATTTTCACTTTTATCAGGATAACGCGATGTCATCGAAGAAAAGTCAATTGAAATAGATGGCAAGGAGTGACAGTGACATTGATTATTTCTGTAAAAACCCGAAAAAAACTGAAAAAAAAAAATTTTTCAAACATTTTCAACGCCAAGCCCTGCCCAGCGGGGGTGCGTGAAGTTAGCATATCAAGTATGAGCAGATCACGTTTTTATTGGAGTTCCTATAGCATGCACAATAGTTGTAGAGTTCCTGATACTTTTTAACAATAGTTCTATCATTTTTTGGAAAAAAATGATATCACTGTTTTCTTCAAAATGATATGCTAACTTCACACGTTAGCATATCAAATCGATCCGATTACAATGAAACTCATAGGATAGATAGCGGTCACGTGTCGGCGGTGAGCACGCGCGGCGGGGGTGGGGGCGGTGGCGGCGGCGGGGGAGGGGGCGGCGGCGCGCGCAGGCGCTCGGCGGCGGTCACGGCGGCGGGCAGGCGCGCGCGCCGCGTCTCCGGCGTGCCGAGCAGCGCGAGCGCCGCTAGCAGCGAGCGAGCGCCGTATAGGAGGGCTTGCACGTATTTACTCTGTGGGATCAAAAAACACGGTACTTTTATTATCAAACCGTAATCAGAAGGGGATTCGAAAGTACTTACTGTTGACAGGGTTGATACAACAAATGAAACAACGTTTACTTGGTACTTACCAAGACAAGATTTTTTTATAGAAGTAGTGAGTGTGAACTGTGAAGTAGTGAGTGTAAGTATCTGCACTTAAATATAAATATATCCTAGATTGACTAATAGTGTCAACACTCAACAGTACTTCCGAATCCCGTTCTAACTAATCGCGGTTTGATAAATACTGATTGTTCTCGATTGAGTTCTCCACATTTACTCTTGGTTTTTATTTCAACCAGAACGTTACGCACGCTTAAACAGCAAGAGAATTACCTTACCTACTAACTACCTGGCGAGGCCGTACAGCTTCTAGAAGACAAAATAACAGCCACGCAACATTAGGTACGACATTTCGAGCAGCATTGAATGGCATTACATTGATGTAGGCACTTAGTATCTACCTACTTACATTTATGAAACCTCAACTTTCGTAAAATATTAAAACGTCGTGAAATGTCTTGCGATTTAAGCATTAGATTACGTGAAATGATTATCGCAACGTATGTCACGGCGACCCTGCCATTATCAGTGCGATTATCGAAGTGCTTTGTGCGTGGTCGACAGAAGCGGAAGCGCTGTCAGCGCTGCGGCCGGACCGCGTGAGCAGCTGGACGCTGGTGATGGCGTTCTTCGTGCTGAACTTCAGCTTCGTGCTGCTGGAGACGCTGGCCACGCCGCTGACCATGGACCAGTTCGCGTGGAGCAAGGCGCAGGCGCTGCAGTACATGGGCGCGCTCATGTCCGCCGGCGCCGTGCTCGCCTGCGCCACCATAGTGCTCATCGGCCCGCTCACCAAGCTCTTCCAGGAGCGGTTAGTCTCTATTTCAATTATTTATTGCCAATGTTGATAGTAGAAACAATGTACATTTTCGTGAGGCTTTTTATTTACTGATGATGGAGCCCAAGAAGATTTTAAAGCCGTCACAATTCACAACCAAAAACAGTACCTAACCTTATACAAGTACTCTAGTTCAGTCTACAGTTATTGGTTTAGAAATTAGGTATTCTTGAATTTGATTAAGTAATACTAGAAAATATTATGTAGGTGTCTGTTATCACGTAATTAGGGCGTTTAATCAAGATGCCTATCATCCATCAAAATGCCAAAAGAAACACGACCATAGTTTTGCATGATCAAAAAAATAATATTTTCCCCTCACTAGCTCGTAAAGCGCTCGTTTATCGTTTAATACGAGCGGGTAAAAACGCTTTTTACACACTTGTGAATAAAGTAATTTGACATTGCTCTAATTCCTATAGCCCCCTACTGCCTAGTATAAGTGGATCTGTATGACCGTAGTAAACATGCGCAATCGGAGCTCACATGTTAAATTGGTCGTTCTCATGGGTGACTTTGTTAGCCATTGGCTATATTTAAGTTCCAGAAGTAACTCTATTCTACGATACGTTTCGACATTGAGTTTTAAATGGTTTCTTTAAGTTCTTTAAGTTAATTTACATTTGGATGAGATTTGTAATCATATTTCCTCGCGATAGTGAGGGAAAAAAGTTGTATTACACTTGGCGGCAAAGTTTGTTCAACTCTCGTGCCTTGAGACCTTCGCAATGCTCAAGATTCCAGTTTTTGAACCACTCGCTACGCTCGTGGCTCAATTTTGGAATCTTTCGCTAGCTCAGGTCTCAATATTGGCACGACAGTTAAACAACAACTTTGCCCCCTTGTATAATAAATAACTATTTTTATCAATCCGACTTAAGCTTTAACACTGAGTTCGGTCGCTATATGCAAAACTATGATCATTATTATTTTCGCTTCATTTGGAGTTTAATTAATTCCATTGGACTCGGTCCCGAGCACAGACGCAGTAGAAGTGATATGTACCCGTCGATCCATCCCCAGCGCCGTCCTGGTGTGGGGCGGCTTCCTGCCGGTGGGGCTGGCGTCGGTGCTGTGCGTGCCGTGGGGCCCGGGGCCGCCGCCGCTGGCGCCGCCGCTGGGCTGCCCCGCCGCGCGCCAGCCCTGGTGCGCCGGCTCGCGCGCACTCACGCTGCCGCAGTTCCTGCTCGGCTACACCGCCGTGTCGGTGGGCTACCCCATCGGCGTCACGCTCGTGCAGACCGTGTTCTCGAAGGTGCTCGGGCCGCGGCCGCAGGGCGTGTGGCAGGGCGTGCTGACGGGCGCGGGCTGCGTGGCGCGCGCGCTGGGCCCGGCGTGCGTGACGCTGCTGTACGCGCGCCGAGGGCCCGACGCTTCACCGCCACGCTCACCTTCGCCGCTCTGCTGGTGCTGCGGCTCATGTACTCGCGGCTGCGGCCCGCCGCGCCGGCCGGTGTGTCGCTGCGGGCGCGAGGGGGGGAGGACCCCGAGTCGTGACAAGGCCACTCCGCCACTTTACTGACTCGCGGCTCGCAGGCGAATGTCCCGCTGCGGTCGCTCCGGGATCCAGACTCGTGACTCCGACACCGTCGCGCTCACCTCCGCCGCTTTATTGCTCTACGTGCGGACACAGCCAGACACGAGTTTCCCACTGCGGATGCTCAATAATAAGGGTGCGTAGCCAAGGTGGTTTTCGCTGACGCGGATAAATCTAGAGAAAAATATTATCAAAAAGAAAAAACTATGCTACGCTACTGAGCGTT
The DNA here is from genome assembly GCA_025490895.1 of Thaumatotibia leucotreta. Taxonomy (NCBI): domain Eukaryota; kingdom Metazoa; phylum Arthropoda; class Insecta; order Lepidoptera; family Tortricidae; genus Thaumatotibia; species Thaumatotibia leucotreta. The sequence continues at coordinate 35,998 of JALPQI010007124.1, read as the reverse complement.
AGTTCGGCTCAGTAGTGGTGAGTTTCAACTTCACCTCTTCTGTATTTTACTACGCTGGTAATTCGTTTTAAATCGGCCATTTACGAGTAGGTACATCGCTATCGCTCTTGGTTCTGTTTACAAGCGAAGAGTCAATCAAAGGAACGAAGTTCGCGGTACCCTGGTACCTGGTGGTGTGGACAACGTAAATGGAAAGTGTCTCGTTCGTTAATTCAATGTTGTCAACAAGCCTGCCACCGGCGTTCCGGAAGGTAGAATCGTGCAGAATGGAAAGCGTTAGTGCATATCTACCTAAACTTTGTGTCGCGAACCTCAGTCATTACGAGAAAGAGGAATTTAATTGTTTATGCAACTGCCAGCTAGTTATACATGAAAAATGTTCATAATAATTTAAGTACGAACCAGATGTTACATATTTATGCCATATATTAGGTAGTTAAATTTACAGCTAGTTAAGTTATGTATTGAGATAAGTTGTTTAACATAAGGAGAGGCAGGGTATCTCGGTTCAGATTGTAAACATAATATTTTTATATTTTTTGAGAGCGCACTGCGGTGATAGCTAGCAGTTTGTTGTATGTGAGCCAGGTCTAGGATGTTTGATTGTCTAAATTCAGTCAGTCAAACATGTGGGAATATTTGAATAACATATACACAATTTAGGTATACAAATGATTAAGTTGGACATTTATTTTGGTACAGATGTAGAGAACAATGGTTTCTTTCGCATTTTCACGGAAACGTCGGAATTTATCTTTCTGCCTCAATTCGCTTCAGTGTACCTAATACTTAGTTAATTGTGACAGCAATATGAATTCAGACGCTTCCGTAAAAAACTGATGGAAAAGCAGTCTGTATTTATTATACATTTACTTGTATAACAAACCTATTTCTATGTTGATGTGCGCTAAATGGATAGAGTTCTCCGTCGCCGCAGTGCGTTCGGCTATAAATCGTGATTGTCGGCATATCGCAATTACTTACGATTATCATTTCACGAATTTACGATTTTCTATATTTGCGGTAGCCTCCAGGGGCTTATTTCTCGAAAACTTGTAACTTGTAATAAAACCGGGAGTCCTTATCTAATTAATAGTGTTAAAAAGAGGCTTCCACTTGTATTACAAGTTAAAAGCTCTTGGGAGACGGGCCCCAGGACCTAATACCTGCTACATGTGACAGTTTCAAACAAACATGTTCTTATTGTCAGTTGTAAAATGAATACTAGTTCTGATTGCATCTTTGCGCAGGTATTTAGTAATTGCCTTGTGAACAACCGGTAATAAGTGAAAACGGCACATAGTTAATTTTTTATTGGAATACATGTTTAGTATAACTTTAGTGTAAATGACTTGCCAGAAACGATATGTGATACAATAGATATAATACATCGAATATTAGTGTTATAATATAATCGCAAAAACGTGTGGTAAACTCGGATTATAGATTAGTATTGTAATGTTGTATGACTACCTATAAATGGTAACTGTTGCGAGTACACTTGTTACAACAATTTCGTGGTAGGTACCTAAACTTCAAATTAGGCAGATAGATTCATTAAACAATTTGTTAAGCGTAGAGTATAAGTCAAAACGGATGAACACTTTGGCTTTTTAGTTCAGTTGGAATTGTGGTCGACAAACGAATGATGAAGTATTGTTCCCGCACAGACTTGTTCAACTTGCGTGATACTGTTGACAAGGGAATCCTGTAGGATCGATGATCGCCACTTTTGTCTGAGAGGTTCCAGTGATGGACACTTTATATTTTAATCGTAAGACACACGGGTGTAAAATGACTGTTGTAAAATAAATGCATAACTTGGATTAGGTAATTTTAGAATTATAACTACTCTGACGTGACTCAAACATAAATTTAAATAATTATCAAACGGGTTACTCACGTAATTTAAGTCAATAATTGCTCATAATGTTTCGATCCATTAAGAGGATTCTCATCATGGAGTACCCGCGACCAACACGTTTCTTTGAAATAATAATCCATGTTCATCATTGGGTTTTGTTCATTACTGCCATTCTGTAAGACTTTGTTCACCTCAATTTACATACGCAATAGTATTTTGGGATTTTGAATGTTAAGATCCGGTACTCATTGGCAGAGTACTAGACAGTATAGTGACATAGTGAGAGAGTAGGTACCTATGTAGAGAAGCACCTACCTACTTACCTACAACTTCGGTGTACTACACGGACCAAAATATTGGGAGTCTTGCTTACGTGATCTAGAATATTAAAAGTTGCAAGGATTATATTTGGATTTGGACGTTTTTAATTATAGCTCAGGAATATAAATATATTTGTATTTTAAATAAATAAATTAAATAAAATTAATAAATGTTTTCAAGAGACTCAAATAAAATATTGGGATAAGGCTAGGATGATGTATAATAAAGAGTTTTATTAAAATACCTTATTTTATTTGGACATAAAACCCATTTTAACAATGACAAAAAAGGGTAAGTAAGTACACGTTACGTTACAGTATAAAATGAGTTGTATATAAGTATATTATGCTAACTAGGTTAGGAATAAGTACTTAATCCATATCTTATCACAGCATATGTAGCTCTAATCCTTACGATACGGGTGCATTCCACGAGCATGTCGGGTACGTGACACGTGACTCCGTTCTTCGTATAAAAGTTAAGCATATTTTTTCATCTCTCCTGATCGGAATGTCCAATTTCCGTACGTAATATAATCGATTAAGTTATCGATTATGTTACTTTCTTCAAAGTCGAAATGAAAAGTAGAGTGTTTAACTTCAGTGAAAGTGACTCATTGGCCCTCGACTGATTGACGCTCTCACTACGTTTGAGCGCCAGAAATTTCTCGGGTGCAATATGTCACTTTCGACACTTGGTTAACGACCTACCTATCTACCTATTTTCGTTTTTTTTAATTTTAAAACTTGATGTATGTACCTATTGATAGAGAATTCTCGCACTTTCCATATTTCTAAGGTAGCTGTCATAGTCGTCACGATTCCGTCAAAGTAGACTCCTGGAATGCACTCTCGACAGAATTCGCCTCCAGCGGCAGACAGGACTGCCATCTCCAAACCCGTAGAACCAGGAAAAATACTAATATAAATACTTAAATTCAAATGAAAAGTGTTCGGGTTTTCCGGGACACTTTTTGAAACCCTGTCCCTGACGGCCTCCAAACAAACGGAGAAACCCGGACGGATAGCAGCCCTAATAGCGTTGAAAATTTCTGTATTAAATCCCGATTCTTTCCAAACAGCTTGTTTTTTTCCGGATTTTTTCGAAATAACAAAGAAAGTTTCCACTATAATTTTCAACTCTTAACCAATGCAAATTAGATCTAATTTTCATTTTTACCAGGATAATGCGATTTCATCGAAGAAAAGTCAATTGAAATAGATGGCAAGAAGTGACAGTGACATTGATTATTTCTGTAAAAACTCGAAAAAAACTGAAAAAAAAAAATTTTCAAACATTTTCAACGCCAAGCCCTGCCCAGCGGGGGTGCGTGAAGTTAGCATATCAAGTATGAGCAGATCACGTTTTTATTGGAGTTCCTATAGCATGCACAATAGTTGTAGAGTTCCTGATACTTTTTAACAATAGTTCTATCATTTTTTGGAAAAAAAATGATATCACTGTTTTCTTCAAAATGATATGCTAACTTCACACGTTAGCATATCAAATCGATCCGATTACAATGAAACTCATAGGATAGATAGCGGTCACGTGTCGGCGGTGAGCACGCGCGGCGGGGGTGGCGGCGGGGGAGGGGGCGGCGGCGCGCGCAGGCGCTCGGCGGCGGTCACGGCGGCGGGCAGGCGCGCGCGCCGCGTCTCCGGCGTGCCGAGCAGCGCTAGCGCCGCCAGCAGCGAGCGAGCGCCGTATAGGAGGGCTTGCACGTATTTGCTCTGTGGAGTCAAAAAACACGGTACTTTTATTATCAAACCGTAATCAGAAGGGGATTCGAAAGTACTTACTGTTGACAGGGTTGATACGACAAATGGTGATTTAAATGCTGCAGTTCAATGCCTGCATCTTAATAATAGTAGGCAATACAAGGACATAACATGGAAAAAAATTACACCAGCAGAGATATTAAAGACAGTACAACACATGAAAAACAAACAATCCTGCGGGTATGACGAAATGCCAATTTCGGTTATCAAAAACTGCATCGACATATTGGCTGAGCCACTTGCATGCTTTTTTAATAATTGCTTTAATCAAGCTGTCTTTCCTGACCAACTTAAAGTGGCTAGAGTTCTCCCTGTTTACAAAAAAGGTGTAAAGAGTGATCCAAAAAACTACCGGCCTATAGCGCTTCTGCCAATACTCTCAAAGATCTTCGAAAAGTTAATTAAATCACGACTTTTAAAACACCTCCACGGGAACAATGTAATCAACCCGCGACAATTCGGTTTCCAAAAGAATATAGGAACAGTAGATGCTGTCGATGCCCTTATCGATGATGTCATCACAAAATTACACAATCGTAATAGGGTTGCTGGCTTATTCCTTGATCTGAGTTCCGCCTTTGATATGGTAGATCATTCGATCCTTATGGCAAAGCTTAAGTTTTATGGGATCACAGGAAATGCTTATTGTATCCTAGCCAACTATCTCCAAAATAGGAACCAATATGTCGAAATAAATAATGCTGAAATTAGTGGTGGTTGTAAAGTTGATAGTCCAGTTACATCTAAGCTAGTTAGAGTGAATAGAGGGGTTCCACAAGGTTCCATTCTGGGCCCCATACTCTTCCTCCTATTTATAAATGACCTAGTTAACTACGTGTCTGTTTCAGTACCAAGCTGTTCTTTGGTTATCTTTGCTGATGATACCAATGCAGTTATATCCGCTAAAAGCATGGTTGAGCTAAATAATAACACTGATAAGGCTATTTCTGTTTTTTCTCATTGGTTTTCTTGCAACAACCTACGCTTGAATTCAGACAAGACTCAGGTATTGTTATTTAAACAAAACACAAAGAAAACCGATAAATTGGACGTTTCTGTTGACAAAGTTTGTTTAAATTCGGCTGACTACGTGAAATTCTTGGGAATTTTCATTGACTGCAATCTAAATTGGAAGCGCGAGTTGGAGGCAATAGAATCATCTATCCACTCTGCATGTTATGCCCTAAGAAGCCTCAGAGACGTATTAGGTATAGAGCAACTTAAAATTGTCTATTACGCTCTAGTAGAATCCAGGTTGCGGTATAGCATAAGGTTTTGGGGAAACAGTTTTTTATATAATGTCAACAGAAGTTTAGTGGCCCAGAAGAAAGCTATTCGAGCAATGGTGCACTTACCACTTCCGGGCTCCTGTCGGGATTACTTTGTGAAATTGGGTATTCTCACCAGCCCCAGCTTATACGTTTTCATTCTTCTTACACGGTTTGTCAAAGATATTTCCAAACATAATACTGCTGAAGAACAGGAGTCTCGCTTAGCCACAAGAACGAAAAATATCAAGTACAGTTTCTGTCCGACACTTCAGGTAGCAAAACATTGTGCAAGATATCAGGCAGTGACCTTATTTAATAAGCTGCCCACTGATCTTAAAGTCGTTACGGACTGGATTTTGTTTAAGCGTAAGTTAAAGTCGCTTTTATTGGCTAAATGCTATTACAGTATTGACAATATTTTTGATAAATCGCAAACTTAAAGTGTGATGTGATATTATTGTAATTTGGTACTAGCATTTTTTATATTCATGTAAATTTGTATTTATTGTGATTGACATTTTTTTTTTAATAGGTATTATGATTATTATTATTTCTAATACAATGAATATTGTTTAAGAATTTAAAAAAAAAAAAAAAAAAAAAAAAAAAAAAAAAAAAAAAAAAAAAAAAAACAACGTTTACTTGGTACTTACCAAGACAAGATTTTTGAAAGTGACTGTCGTGAAGCGCGGGAAACGTCGTTCTAGGCGGGTGTTTTATTTGGCTTTGAATTTTGAAAATTTATTTTAACTAGTTTAAAAGATCAGATTTGTATAATAGTTTGTATAATATTTCATTACTTATTTCTATTTATTAATTTAAGTGTATATAATCATCGATAGCTGGTAAGTTTCATACTTTTTTCATCCATGGACCCTCCCGACGACCCAGGCGGGGGCCCGCCTGATGTCGGTTTTAATGTAATTGTTGATAACAGTTTTTCTAAGTTACCTGAAGAATCCAGCATGGATACGGATAGTTCTATGCGGGATGGAGAGCGTGCTGAACGCAAAAGGATGCGAGCTTTGCGACAAAAAATTTGCAAACACTGTAATAAGCGCCGTAGGAAACATGACCCTTCGCGACAACAAAAGCCAACGGATTGTAATTGTAATGAGACCATAGATTCTACCGAGTCTGAATTTCATAAAATAAAGGATAACATTTTCATACAACCAGTTCTTCCAGCCATTCCACAAAGTACCCTAACTTTAACTCAAAGTCCCATAAATGTTAATGTAGCTGCCCCACAAACCACTCAAAGTCCACAAGTTCCAGTAACACAAGAATCACATATTATGAACCCATCCCAGCCATCAAGCAGAACCCTCTATGAGTCTTTTGATATCCAACCATTTACAGTACACATCCAAAAAATAGCATCTTCAGAGTCCGACCATCCAACCCTTCACCCAGTGCAATTCGGTTACTTTGCCAAAAAAAATGGTTTCAAGAATATAGTCAATGGTAGCATGAAACGCATAGGTAGGAACAGAATCTCAATGGCCTTTACAAATTATAAAGATGCTAATGACTTTATCAGTAGCCAGTACTTGACGACTAATAATTATAAAGCATTTATTCCCTCATTTAGTGTCACTCGAATGGGTCTTGTGCGTGGTATTCCTACTGAGTGGACTCCGGAAGAAATTATGGAGAATATTTCGGTGCCAATTGGTTGTGGTAAAATTTTAAAAGTACGAAGACTAAATTACAAGGTTCGCTTCAGCTCGCCTCCCGAGTGGAAGCCATCGCAAACAGTGGTGCTAACTTTTGATGGACAGGTGTTACCCAAACGCATTTTTATGTGCTACAATGCCATAACTGTAGACCTATACTCCTACCCAACAATTCAGTGCTACAAATGCTGTCGTTTTGGACATACCAAACTTAAATGCAACTCTCGTCCCCGTTGTTACAAATGTGGTGAAGGCCATGTTGGAGATACTTGCTCTGTAGAAGAGGATTCTGTTCATTGTTGTTTATGTTCTGGCAACCATTTCGCAACTAATAAAATATGCCCTGAATTCGAAAGACAAACTAAAATTAAATTATATATGGCACAAAACTGTGTCTCTTATGCTGAAGCAAATAAAGTATATGAACCAGTATCAAAGTCGTTTGCTGACATAGCTAGAACTGCTCCTCAGTCAAGTTCTCCTCGGGCATTTCTGGCGCCGCCTTCCCCATCATCATCATCTAATCATCCATCTACACCTATTAGATCATATAAAAAAACTATATTCATGAAACCTTCCGTAGCTCCAAAGGTAATTAGAGGATATAATAAATCAGAACACAACAATCTCATAAGAGATTATGATGCACCGGCACCCGCCAATGGTGTAGCATTGTCTCATTCTTGCAAATCAGATGAACCCGTATACACTATCTCCGATATAATTACTCTTCTAACGGAACTTAATAACAAAAATAACATGTCTTCCTCCAATTCTTCAACCGTACAACGTCGCCCATCTCTTATTGACACTCTTAAGGACTTTAACACCAATAATGGCTCTCAGCCACGAAGTAATAATTCAGTGGAATTGCCGAAGCGCAATATCCAATAAAAGTGACTTGCTCCACTTGCTTAATAAGTATGAACCCCTTATTGTTGTCCTGTCGGAGACATGGCTTAAGCCGGAGTCTGTGTTACGGATTCCGGGTTATGTCATTGTCCGACATGACAGATCTGACGGCTATGGCGGTGTGGCCATAGTAGTCAGGGATACCATACCATTTTCTTCTTTTCCCCTTCCTGTTTTTAGCGATGACATATCTGTCATTGCTGCACTTGTAAATAATATTTGTATAGTTTCCATTTATTTTTCTCGCCCAAATGTAAATATTTTTGCTCAATTAAATCGTTTATTTTCTGCTCTACCAAAGCCATTCTTAGTATTAGGAGATTTTAAGTGCCAACATCAATCTTGGGGTAGCTCTAATTCAAATTGGTTTGGGGAGCAATTGCTAGATTTAATTGATACACATAACCTCCTGGATCCCCCATTCCTCGCTTGAGGACATAAGATTTAAAAAAATCTCCGGCTAAATGTCAAAGCAGCATAACAAGTTGGCATGTGTAGAAAGTGTCCGAACGAAACTGTCAATCTAATAAAATAAACATGGAGTATCAGGCGGCCAATCACCGATCAGTACGGCTTAGACAGCTGACACTACTTGCAACACTATGTTCCGCGGTAAGTAAACATTAATTTATATCAATGAAAGTATAATTATATATTTTTGTTTACTGTTGATTAGTAAATATATGATGTAATTCATGCGTTAGTATTTAGGTTTCCTTTGTTTGATTACAAAACTTTAGTTTTATGAATCTTTGAAGTTTATGTACTCGTGCGAGTATGCGAGGACTTACACAAATAAATTATGTTCTCGTACGAGTACCATCGGTCTCAATAAAGTAAGTTTTTTATTTCACACGAATGTTAATAATTTTTTATTTCCAATTTTCAGCCTTAAAAAGACAGTGAAATTGAGGAATACCGGAACTTCGACGAATCCGGCGGTCTTTCCGAAGGTGAAGATGTGTATATTACAAGTACTTCCTTCCAGAAATCTAGGCACCCTTTTGTCCGGTCAAACCTTTAGGCTCTCGGTTGCATTACGTCTCGGCTCAGACTGTGTAGCCCCACATAAATGCCACTGCAACGCTAAATGTGTCGTCGAAGGGGCTCTGCATGGTCTCTCGTGCAATGGAAGTGCTGGCCGTATAGCACGCCACGTTACCATAAATGATATCCTGCGCCGAGCGTTCACTTCCGCGGGATTGCCTGTAGTCCTGGAGCCTACGGGTCTAGCGCGGGACGACGGGAAGCTGCCAGATGGCATGACTCTTGTTCCCTGGCCGCTGGGGCAGCCTTTAGTATGGGACGCCACATGTGTGGATACCCTGGCGCCGTCCCATCTCCCAGGAACATTGAAAAAGGCCGGAGCGGCTGCGGAAGCAGCTGAACTCCTCAAGCGGCGCAAATATGCAGCTATAGATTCCAGCTGCATATTTGTGCCGTTTGGGGTAGAAACACTTGGCCCCTGGGGACCTGGAGCCCACGAGATTTTTAAAGGGCTCAAGAAGCGGCTTGTATACGCCACCGGTGACCAGAGAGCTGACTATTAGCTCGCCCAGCGAATAGCAATTTGCTATTCAGCGAGGTAATTCCGCCAGCCTTCTGGGCACCCTACCATCAGGCACGGAGCTCGAGCCTATTTTTTATTTGTAAATATTTGTTAACGTGTAGTATTTGTAGATACAGTTTTATTTCCTTAGCGTTAGTTTATTTTATTCTATTTTTTTGTATATTTTAAATTATTAATGTGATATGGGTCAAAATTCTTTTCGTTGTCTTGTTTCATACAACTCTGTCACGCTTTTAATTGGTGTTTCGACTATTCGAGTATATTAAAAAAATCCGGTGCACTTGTATTTCTTTTTCACGCTAGATTTTAATCCATATGTGAGAAATGGAAAACAAAACATCATGTCATACAAAAATCACCACTGCGACACGGTTTTCAGGGACACAAAATAAGACAACGAAAATAATTTTGACCCATATAATATATTTTTGTACCAATTAATGTGATTACCTAAAGCTATTTAATTTGTTTAACATGCAACTTGCATATGTACCATTGTTAAGTATATGTGTACTCGTACACAGTTTAGAAAAGTTAATTTTGTTACTGGCTTTTATTTGTAAGTCTGTGCTGACAAATATAACTATATTTTGTAAGTTTATGATCATAATTAATCATATGTAGAAGAAAAGATTTCGATCTGTTTGAGACTAAATTCATTTCATTGTTCTCTAATAAGTACAAATATGTGGTTTTTGTATTTTTATACGTAATTAAATGATTTTTGTACCGTTTTGTTTCCTGTCATATAAGTACCTCGAGTGAGGACATAGTCCCCTTGTACTCGCATGAGACCATAAGGAAAAATCTGATGGAAAACCCCTGGATTTTTTTAATTATTTTTCCTACAATATGGGTTGCTTGGTTATTTGATTTATTGAAAAAAATATCAGTTTTGCTTGATTTGGCACCTCCAGGATCCAGGAGGATAATATATGTATTTTAAACACTGGTTTGCCAACCAGACATACTGATCCGGCCCAAGGAGTCAGTGCGCCAGACTTATCTTTATGTTCTACAGATTTGGCTTCTATTCTATATTGGGAACCCCTTCTGTCCTCTTACGGGAGTGATCATTTTCCTATTTTAATAACATTACCCTTTTCCAATTCTGCTACTGAGCCTCAACCACCTCGTGTTAAATATAACGTAAATAATGCAGACTGGGATCTTTTTTGCCAAGCAGTAGAAAACAAATTTTTAGCTTGTCATGTGGAAAATGATCAAATTTCTGCTGACTCCTTTTCTAAAATACTCGTAGAGGCTGCTGACGAGACTATAAACAAAAATTCTGCCAAAAAACGACACATTCCATCCCCTCCTTGGTGGGACCATGATTGTACAGTAGCGATTAAATCAAGGAAAGGTGCAGAAAAGAAATATTGCGCAGAAATGACTGTCGAAAATTTCGAACATTATTTACAGTCCGTACGTGAATGTAAGAAATTATTTAAGAAAAAGAAATTTGAAGGGTGGCGATCTTTTTGCACAAATATTAATCCAAACGTCAGTCCGTCTGAGGTCTGGCGTAACATACGTAGATTTAGATCTGTATATAATAGCCCCTCCCCGAAAATGTCTGTTTCATTAGCAGACCGGTTTATGGATCGACTCGCTCCCCCATCTGCCTCCCCCCATAATCCTGTAACATCTAACATTCCTCTTTGCATTTCCGATAATCTTTCTGGACTTAATGCTCCCTTTTCCCTGCTTGAACTTAAGGGAATTTTGGGACGCTTAAAAGACACAACTCCTGGTGAAGATTCAATACCTTACTCGTTTATCAAAAATCTTAACGATAAAGTCCTTCTGATTTATTTAAATGTTATCAACGCGATTATGATTTCGGGATGCATACCTTTGGCATGGAAAACTCAAACGGTTATTCCTGTACTTAAGTCAAACAAACCACCCAGCGAGCCGTCCTCATACCGCCCTATTATTCTCTCATCGGTGTTGATCAAGGTTGCGGAACATTTAGTGAAAAATCGCCTCGAATGGTTTGTTGAAAGTCGTAATCTCCTAGCAAACTCTCAGTTTGGCTTTAGGAAAAGCAAGAGCACTTTAGACAGTCTTAGTATCTTTACTACGGACATCAGAATTGCTTTTTCTAATAATCATTCTGTAGTCGCAGCTTTCTTAGATATCAGCTCAGCTTATGATAATGTTTTAATATCTGTCCTTAAAGAAAAACTTATCGATCTGAATATACCCATTGTTCTAACAAATTTTATAATTAATATTCTTAATGAGAGACATATAAAACTTTCGATTGATAATGTTTCGTTCCTCAGAACTGTATGGAGAGGTTTACCTCAGGGGTCGGTTCTTAGCCCGTTATTATACAATATTTATACACATGACTTAGAACTTAGCTTGAGTGGATCAGCCGATGTATTACAATACGCAGACGATTTACTAATATATAAGTCCGGTCCATCGATTGAATCTAATTGCCGTTCATTAACTTCTACACTCTGTTTGTTAGAATCCTGGCTAGACCGTAATGGTTTAGAGTTATCCGTATCAAAAAGTAAGGCTGTTTTATTTTCTAGAATGCGCAGACCTCCCCCAATTGACATCAAGTATAGTAATGCTTCTATCCCTTCTGCCAACTCGGTTAAATTCCTTGGAGTCACATTAGACTCGAAGCTTACTGGTCTGCCACATTGTGAAACTATTATTGCTAAATGTGAGCGTAATTTAAATATTTTGAGATGTCTAGCAGGTGTATGGTGGGGTGCTCACCCCCTTTCTTTAAAATTAATTTATAATGCCTTAATCAAAAGTGTTCTTGACTACGGTACATTTTTACTAGAACCGGGTAGTGTCTTTGCTTTTAAAAAAATAGACAGCATTCAATATAAGGCATTAAGAATAATTTTAGGAGCCATGAAATCGTCCCCAATAAATTGCATGCAAGTTGAATGTGTGGAACCACCTCTGAATTTAAGACGTCAATTTTTAGCAGATAAATTCTTATTCCGTTCTGTCCAATTTTCTAATCATCCTCTATTAAATAAACTATCGGATCTTTCCAATCTCACTTCAACATGTAATTATTGGCGAAACAAAGAAAAGCCTTGTCTTGTCAAAAGTATAAAGAAATTTGAAGCGATTGAAGCACCTACTTACCAAACCAAAGTTGCTCCTTTGTTTAACTCAAGTTATGACTGCCTTACCCTACACCCTGATATACACCTAAACATGGGTATTAATACATCTGACCACCATCAAAAATTAACTTTTAATTATGTTGTTGATACTAAGTGGCCCCAATGGCACCGAATATTTACAGATGCTTCAAAGCACTCAACTAATGGATGTGTTGGAGTAGGTCTATACCACTCACAATACAATATTCATCAAAAGATAAAACTCCCCCCCGAATCCTCAGTATTCACAGGGGAATGTTTCGGACTTTTAAAAGCTGTTGAATATGTTTTGCTATTTAAATTAAATAAAACTGTTATTTTTTCGGACTCATTAAGTGCTCTCCAGTCCTTAAACCGTTATCCGTTCGGAATACGTAATCAGTTCCCTATAATAATAGAAATTAGAAAATCGCTACTATTATGCTCATCGAAAAACCTTTCAGTAGCCTTCGCATGGGTTCCAGCTCATTGCGGTATATCTGGTAACGAGAGAGCTGATGGACTTGCTAACGACGCTATAGCTTCCGGAGATCGGTTCCCATACAAAAATTATTCCCATGACTTGGCCATTTTACCCAGAATTTACCTTAGGGATGCTTGGAATGACGTATGGACATCAAATAGCTCAAAAGGTCGTCACTACCGCTCTATACAACTTTCTATTCCAGTGAAACCTTGGTTTTCTAAACTCAGACTCGGTAAAAAAGTTACATCAATTTTATCACGTATGCGCTTGGGTCATGTTTGCTCTCCGATGCACCTCGCCAAATTAAAAATTATTAATAGCCCATCTTGCCAATGCGGGTACTCTGAAGGCGACTTAAACCATATTTTTTTAGCTTGCCCTCTAAATGATCGTTCATCTTTTCTTGAAAAACTCGCTTCCCTTGATATCCCATTCCCGCTTTCCATCCCTATCTTACTATATTCACTCGATCCTGATATATACAAAATTCTTTCAGATTTCATTACATTGAATAACATCAAAATTTAAGCATATGTATTTTTTCATAACTCCTACTTTCATCCATTTATCCCATTACCCACTGATCTTTTAATATCCTTTTCCAAATTCCGTTTGTACCTTTTCCGTAAATCTATCCCGTTTCCCCGTTTTCGCAACTCGGGCCAAATGCACAAACCGTGCGAAGGCCGGAACAAGAAAAAAAAAAAAAAAAAAAAAAAGACAAGATTTTTTAATAGAAGTAGTGAGTGTGAACTGTGAAGTAGTGAGTGTAAGTATCTGCACTTAAATATAAATATATCCTAGATTGACTAATGATGTCAACACTCAACAGTACTTTCGAATCCTGTTCTAACTAATCGCGGTTTGATAGGTACATGCTGATTGTTTTCAATTGAGTTTTCCACATTTACTCGTGGTTTTTATTTCAACCAAAACGTTATGCACGCTTAAACAGCAAGAGTACTTACTCTTGCTAAGCATCTAAGTCATCATCATCATCATTTCTGCCATTTATCGCTCACTGCTGAGCATAGGCCTCTCTTCTAGTACGCCACTCATCCCGGTCATGAGCCAATCTAACCCAGAAGAGTCAGGCAATCTTACGAATGTCGTTGACCCAACGAGCCAACGGACACCCAAGGGCTCTTTCATCCGAAATAGGCACTCTGCCTGGCAACATGTCCTGCCCAATTCCATTTGAGTTTGGTAACGGTATCTCCTAATGTCTCCTAAGTACCTACTTAATTAAGTGACGATAAGTATCTACTGATAGTTCTCGTCGTGATGCAATTGTTGTAGGGTCTGAATTCACGAAAGGTAAGCAGATGAGATTTAAAATATTTATTTAGATAAAGAAATCTTACCTGTTGCTGTAAAAAAATTAAAAATAATGTAAATTCCACATTTAAATAATACTATAAACATGTGTACTTATTAACCAAAATTATCAATTTAGTTTACTCGTCCTTCGTAGATTTAGACGACTTTCAAATTGTGCATGCGTGGGCGTAAGTTACAGTACGAGTAGGTAGAATCAGTCGATCAGCAATTTACACATGTCATGAGACTGATCGTAGCTTTACCTGATCACTGGTAGAAGAAGATAGCTGAAGTTGCAGCTATTCATAGGTTATCCACAGACACACACACACAACCGAGCCGGACACAAGACCGACAACATCGTCAACTCCTGATGATGCCTCGTAGAGAGGCGAAACACGTGTCGAGTATAGTGTTATTGGTGGTGGTTATTTGCGTATTTATTTTTGCGGCGGGAGGGTGGGAAAATTAATTGCATGCAAAAAATACGCAAGTAATTATAGCGGGTTACACTAATTAGCTACACATTCTGTATCGCGGAAGAGCAAAGCAATATTGTTCATCCTTGAATATGGACTTCCGCAAAGTAACGCCTGATTCAATTAATTACTTATCCACAGGGTGACGAATTTGATGCTTCTTGGCCACAGATGTAGTAAAAAAATTGCAGGGTACGTACGTACCATGTACACGTGTAGGGACTACCTAGCTTGAGGTGAGATCACGGAGCCGCGAATACAGAGGAGCACGTGGCTGTCGACAATACATAGAGGTCGTTGTGTTATGTGTGTAAGATGAGGTACTCCGCCATGGTCACTAGCGGCCCCAGCGGGCATCGTGTGGCGTGAGACTCTGTACCAGCAGCGGCGTCTGTTGGACGGTCGGAAACTGTCGTGGACACTAGATGGCATTGTTATGTATCTAGGAGGAGGTAACTGGTATACCAGCAGCGGCGTCTGCGGGGCGAGCACGGAGCCGAGGCGGCCGACGAGCGAGCAGGCGGCGAGCGCGGACGAGCGCGTGGCGGTCGGGAACAGTTCCGCCGTGAACACGTAGAGGGCGTTGAACGCGAACGTGATCGTCAGCTTGCCCACCATGAACAGGCCCAGGCCGGTGCCCGCGTGCGCTGGAACAGAATGATTGTGATAACTGAAGAGAAATAAAGGTAAAATAGAAGAATCCATAGTCACATGATTTAGATGACTCGAAGTGGTGCGGTGTCTAGAGTCTAGACCAGGTGCAAAAACGAATATCGTACAAAATATCCGGCTAGGAGGACTATGTTATGACACTCTTTTCTACACTGATTCGGATGAATTTAATTTAAAAGTTTTCAAAGACATGAAATGTGTGGGTGGATCTGGGTACACAAGAGATCCACAGCACGCCGCTGACAAGGAAGGCGAGGCAGATGATCAACTTTCTCCCGAAGTGCTCCAGCATCAATAAATATACGCTATTATGCAACCAGGAACAGAAATGCCATAATTTTTAGGTTGAGAATTATAGCGTTTATTGATGCTGGAGCAGCCTGAGGGTGCCTTTCTATCTAGATGCGTTTGATGAACTACCGATCACAGCTACTCATCACAGAAAATCGGAGAATGTGTGGTGGATATCAAATGCATCTACATTGCTTTGATGGAAAAGCATCCAGGCCTACTAACGCGAAAATCGTAAATTTCGAGGATTTGTCTCTCTCACTCTAATGACGTCTTCGTTTGAGTGACAGAGAAAAATCTTCGACATTTACGAATTTCGATTTTCGCGGTAGTAGGCCTGTAGTTCCTTTCTCTACCACTATTCTCAACTCACAGACGAAGAAGGGCGTGACACATACGACGCCGCAGACGAGGAAGGCGACGAAGATGCTCCACTTGCGACCGAAGCGCTCCAGCACCATCCCCAGGAACAGCGACGCCACGATCTCCATCGCCATGTTTAGGGCGAAGTTCGCGTGCTGGAAATATATATATAATCACTGTAGAGTCTCACGTCAATTCAAGTCGTTCACCATGCGGTTAAAGGCAATTTTAGCTATCGCGAAGTTAAAAAAAAGTTTGCTAGCTGATACTTCGCTGCTATCTCATATTTGGTACGTATCGTATACTCCGGACCCAATCTTATTAAATGTTTCAGATGGATAAACAGAAAAAAAAACTAAAGCAACCAAAGGTTCTTTAGTTTGGGACTTAGTTCAGGACTCAAAACTCGAACAGTAGATAAGACAAACATTCTGTGTCCGTTGCGGCTATCTCGGAGACATGGTTGAGGCCCGGCGCCCTCTTTAGGATTCCGGGCTTCTCATGCCTCCGAGATGATCGTAATGACGGACGAGCAGGATGCGCTTTGTTGATAAAACATTCCTTTCCCTTCTCCCAAATAACCCTCCCGCCACACTCAGATGCAATTAATGCCGTAGCTGCTAAGGTTATGGGCATTCATTTCATCTCTATCTACATTCCTCACCCTGACCAGGGCCTTATAAACGAACTAACAACTATCCTCTCTGCTGTCCCACCTCCTCTCCTTATATTGGGTGACTTCAATTGCCACAATATTTCCTGGGGTTCATATCATTCAGATGCATTCTCATCATCCCTACTCGACTTATTTGACGACATGAATGTTGTAGTGATCAATGATGGAACCCCTACTCACAGAGTTTATCCTGGTCAAAATCCACAATCAGTCCTAGACTTATCTATCTGTTCACCTAATTTGTCCTCCTTGCTGTCTTGGCAAGTTCTCCGTCAGTCATTTGGTAGTGACCACTTCCCCATTGTTATCACCAAACCATCATCTGTAGTCCCCTCTCCTGCCCCTGAACCCCTCCTGAAACATAAAACCCAGTTAGCCGATTGGCCTAAATATGCGTCATACATCGAGTCTGAATTAAAAAATCGGTGCCCAGGCATATATACTGACGGTATTGCTTATCCAAACTTTAAAAACCTGATCTTGGAGTCTGCTGATAAATTTATACCTTTAAAAAAACCTGCCCGAAACAAGAGTCCCTCTCCTCCCTGGTGGAACTGACAGACTGCACTGCAGCAGTTAAAAAAAGGAATTCGGCAGAAAATAAATTTAACATAACTGGTAACATGGATGACTACTTGTCTTTTAAAAAAGTTTCAGCTCATACCAAACGTTTCCTTACTAAAGCTAAAAAAAGGGGTTGGAAGGAGTTCTGTGAGAGCTTGTCTCCTAGAACCCCTCCATCTCTAGTATGGAAGAAGATTAAAAGATTTAGGGGCTCATTCAAGCCAGACTCTATACTAACTTCAGATGCACCCTGGTTATCAGACCTTGCCGACAGGCTGGCTCCACCAACTGTCCCTGAGGCTTCTTGCATAATACCGCCACTACTGTCTGTAACTGCAGGCCCTCTGGAAGGACCGTTTTCTAGCTCAGAACTCAGGTTGGTACTTGATGGACTCCGAAATACCACACCTGGTGAAGATGGCATTCCCTACTGTTTCTTAACCAAGCTAAACGCATCCTCGCAAGAATACCTACTCAGCATTCTAAATCACGCTTTTAATACAGGGGAAATTCCAGAGGACTGGAGGAGCCAGGTCATTATCCCAATACTTAAACCACATAAAGACCCAGGTTTGGCTAGTTCGTACCGACCAATTGCGCTTTCTGCTACAATGGGCAAGATTCTCGAACACCTAGTTAAAAATAGATTGGAGTGGTTTGTAGAGAACAGGGGACTTCTGGCTGATACTCAATTCGGTTTCCGCAAGGGGCGGAGTACAATGGATAACCTAAATATATTAACCACAGACATCAGACTGTCCCTATCACAGAATGAACATTTGTTGGCATGCTTCCTAGACATCTCTGCAGCCTACGACAATGTCCTTCTTCCGGTGCTCAGAGCAAAAATGCTTAATCTGAGCATCCCTGTGAAGATTGTCCAAATTGTCACCAACCTTCTCATGGGTAGATCCATTAAAATCCGGGATGGTACTTCTTACTATCCCCCTCGTGTACTGTGGAGAGGTCTCCCTCAGGGTTCGGTTCTCAGTCCGTTGCTGTATAGCATTTACACCTTTGATTTGGAGCAGTCAGTCCTATCATTCTGTAATATCCTGCAGTATGCAGATGATTTGGTACTATATACCTCCTCAAAGTCAATGGAGAAAGCAACAACAAGTCTGAACACAGCCTTAGGATACCTGAAGGATTGGTTTGATGAGCATGGCTTGACCTTATCTCCATCAAAGAGCTCGGCAGTGACATTCAGCCGTAGAAGAAACATGTGTACGTAGCAGATTTACACTATGATGGAGATATCATTCCCAATAAGGAGTCTGTGAAATTTCTGGGTGTCATTCTGGACTGTAATATGTCTGGCACTTCACATCATAAATACATCATAGGAAAATGTGAAAAGAGCATTAATATGCTTCGAGCATTATCAGGTGTGTGGTGGGGTTCTCACCCTTACTGTCAAAAGTTACTATATAATGCCACCATCCGCAGTCATATGGACTATGGGTCTTTTATAATGGAACCATGCAACAAGGAATACTTACGCAAATTAGACCTTATACAGGCTAAATGTTTGCGCATTATATTAGGAGCCATGAAGTCTTCCCCCAAAAATGCCATGCAGGTTGAGTGTGTGGAGGCCCCTCTCCACCTGCGTAGACAATATCTTGCTGACAGGTTCTTGACTAAAGCTGTTTCAATGTCCAATCACAGGCTCCTTCCACGGTTACGGTCCCTTGAATCTGAGGTCACTGAAAACCGATATTGGACACATAAAACTCCCCCAAGAATTATAACAACCCTATCAAAATTAAACAACAACAATTCAATCACATATAGTTCAGGAACTAACCCCTTATTTGAAATAGCTTTTGAAACCATAATTCACTCCCCTAAAGTATTATTAGACTTTGGCATTTTCAAAAATGATCCAGGTGCAAATAATAAATTTGATAAATTATTAAATAAATGGCCAGATTACCTACCAATGTTTACTGATGCTTCAAAAGTAGACCCCGCAACTTGTGTGGGAGCAGCAGTCTGGATTCCAAAATACAAAATAGCCCTGACAATCAAATGTCCTCCGGTCGTCGTCCTCAATTTTTACTGGAGAAGCAGTGGCAATCCTGGAAGCAATTAAGTATGCAGACTCTCACAATATTAAAAAAGTCATCATCTTTTCTGATAGTAAAAGTTGCTTACAAGCCATCGCGGGCAACCAGTTCAGAATGAAAGGTAAATTTCCGCTAATACTACAAATTAAAACACTCCTGCGCCAAATGGAAGCTAGGGACATTCTTGTGATCCTAGGTTGGGTGCCAAGCCACTGTGGCATCATTGGTAATGAGATGGCTGATACTTGGGCAAAACAGGCTATCACATCAGGCTTAGTTATCCATAATGTTATATACAGCTCAGATATACTAACACGCGCGCAAACTGACCTGTTCTATGCATGGCAGGAGTACTGGGACTCCTCCAGGATTCGAGTTGGGCGGCACTATGGTAGTATACAACCCCAGATCCCTCACAAACCTTGGTTTTATAAATTCCGCAAGTCTCCGAAGTGGGTCACATCAACCATCTGCCGTTTGCGTTTAGGCCATGTTTGTTCACCGGTATTTCTGGCAAAGATTAAGGTCCGGGATAGCTCATTGTGTGAATGTGGCCTCGACGAAGGTAATTTAGACCATATCTTCTTTACATGCCTAAAGTACAATTCTTCACTGTATGATGCATTGCCTGACTATATCCCACGACCTACTTGCTTCAGCTCGCTTCTCTGCTTTATGGACCCCCCTCTGACTAGAATTCTCATTAAATTTATTCAAGCCCATAACATAAAACTCTAATCTATATCACCTATGTAACTATTTATTTATGCTAACTTTATCTTCGTATTCCTTCCTTCATGTTGGCACGACTAACAAGCTGTCATCCGCTCCCGCTTTTTTGCTTAACTTTTGTAAGTGTCATGTGTTCGTCTGTGAAGTTAAAATAAAATTGTGTTTTTAGGTATCCCAATACTATCCTCTCACCAAAAAAAAAAAAAAAAAAACTCGTTCTCCTCACGTGTGAAAGTCCGTCGGAAAAGGAAAATAACAATCACTTTGACATTGGCAAATTCACCTTGCTGTGGAAACAAGCAAGGAGTAAAGCCAGAGGGGGGAAAAAAATAAAAAAAATAAAAAATAAATGATCACTTTATGAGCAAACTAAATATTATTGGTTCTTTACAGTTACACTAACTACAGGCAAGAATATTTTTGAGTAATCATACTTTTAAATGAATGCACTTGAGTGTACTGTACTACTTGTTACGCAGTAACTATAACTTTACTACGAGTACCGCAAGTACCACACAATTATGACTTCATATGCAATCAAATAAAAGGAACATGTGGGAATTTATACAAATTATAAATGCATTCAAATTGATTGTGGTTACTGAAAATTAATCATTGAATTTAAATCATTTTTAAGTTGGATTAAATTTATTTTAAAAACCTGTACTGTGTTTGGTTTTTAATATATTCACAACTGTCAACTTCTGGAATCTGGATTCGGTTGCTACATTATTAAGTACTATTCCGGTTTTTTCACCACCATTCCCCATTCACCTTCAGTTTATGTTGTTGCCAGAGAAGTATTTGTATGCGTTGGATTATTGGTAACGATGTCTAGGTACTGTTATTGTTATTTTACATCACCATTGGTATAACCTGACCCAAAAATTTACTACTTATCAATAAAACTTATATTTTTATCATCATCTAAAGCATAGAACTAGTTTTGTGACCGAAACTTCTAAATAATGTAAATACTAGCCGTAATCGCCATAGGTAGAGGCAGACTATCTATTTACAGGGTGGTCCAAACCTTAACGTCAAAAAAATTTTTTTAGGTTCCCTACGTCATGGGCTATTAGAATGTACCCCATGTATGTTAGTCGATTTTTTGTAGTTTTCGAGTTATGAATTTTTGAAAGAAAATTTTTAAGAAATTCTGGAATGAAGAAATTTCTATTCTGATAGCTAATGCTAATTTTATATTCTGATAGCTCATGATGTGAGGAACCTAAAAAAAAATTTTTGACGTCAAGGTTTGGACCACCCTGTATAATATAGCGTGTTTATGGCTAGTGGCTGTATAACATAGTATATACTTGCATCAACATATTTTATTTCTTTGGTTTGAGTTGATATCTAGCCTTGTTCAATGCCCCATAACAAATAACAAAATAAACCGGCTGAGAGCATGTCAGGCCATGCTCAGTCCATGCAATTTTGAACCCCACTGTACATAGAGAAGCACCTACTTACTTACCTACAACTTTGGTGTACTTTACTCCACGGACCAAAATATTGGGAGCATTGCTTACGTGATCTAGAATATTAAAAGTTGCAAGGATTATATTTGGATTTTGGACGTGTTTAATTATAGCTCAGAAATATAAATATATTTGTATTTTAATAAATGTTTACAAGAGACTCAAATAAAACATTGGGATAAGGCTAGGATGACGTATAATAAAGAGTTTTTATAAAAATACCTTATTTTATTTGGACATAAAAGTCATAAAACCCATTTTAACAATGACAAAAAAGGGTAAGTAACTAAGTACACGTTACGTTACAGTATAAAATGAGTTGTATATAAGTAACTAAGTATATTATGCTAACTAGGTTAGGAATAAGTACTTAATCCATATCTTATCACAGCATATGTAGCTCTAATCCTTACGATACGGGTGCATTCCACGAGCATGTTGGGTACGTGACACGTGACTCCGTTCTTCGCATAGTTCTAAAAAAGTTAGGCATATTTTTTCATCTCTCCTGATCGGTATGTTCAATTTCCGTACGTAACTTAATCGATTGTGTCCTATATGATTATAGGTACTTTCCTCGAAGTCGAAATGAAAAGTAGTGTTTAACTTCGGTGAAAGTGACTCATTGTCCCTTGAATTATTGATGCTTTCACTACTTTTGCGCGCCAGATATATCTCGAGTTCTCGAGTGCAATATGTTACTTTCGACCTAAAATCGACTACTTTCGTGTTTTTTAATTATAAAACTTGGTGTAGGTTTCTATCAATAGATACACCTATGGATAGAAAATTCTCGCACTTTCCATATATTTCTAAGGTAGCTGTCATAGTCGTCACGATCCCGACAAAGTAGACTCCTGGAATGCACTCACGACAGAATTCGCCTCTAGCGGCAGATAGGACTGCCATCTCTAAATCCGTAGAACCCGGAAAATACTAATATAAATACTTAAACTCAAATGAAAAGTGTTCGGGTTTTCCCGAGACACTTTTTGAAACCCTGTCCCTGACGGCCTCCAAACAAACGGAGAAACCCGGACGGATAGCAGCCCTAATAGCGTTGAAAATTTCTGTATTAAATCCCGATTCTTTCCAAACACCTTGTTTTTTTCCGGATTTTTTCGAAAAAATCAATGAAAGTTTCCACTATAATTTTCAACTCTAAACCGATGCAAATTAGATCTAATTTTCACTTTTACCAGGATAACGCGATTTCATCGAAGAAAAGTCAATTGAAATAGATGGCAAGAAGTGACAGTGACATTGATTATTTCCGTAAAAACCCGAAAAAAACAACATTTTCAAATACCCCCGAAAAAAACCATTTGATTTTATCCGACATTTTCAACGCTAAGCCCTACCCCGCGGTCACGTGTCGGCGGTGAGCACGCGCGGCGGGGGTGGCGGCGGTGGCGGCGGCGGGGGAGGGGGCGGCGGCGCGCGCAGGCGCTCGGCGGCGGTCACGGCGGCGGGCAGGCGCGCGCGCCGCGTCTCCGGCGTGCCGAGCAGCGCGAGCGCCGCCAGCAGCGAGCGAGCGCCGTATAGGAGGGCTTGCACGTATTTGCTCTGCGGAATCAAACAACACGGTACTTTTATCATATAGGTACTATTAATCAAACCGGAATCAGAAGGGGATTCGAAAGTACTATTGATACTACAAATGAAACAACGTTTACCAAGAAAATAATTGTTTATAAGAAGTAGTGAGTGAAAGTAGTCTGTAAGTCTGCACTTGAATATAAATATATCCTAGATTGACTAATAGTGTCAACACTCAACAGTACTTTCGAATCCCGTTCCAACTAATCGCGGTTTGATAAATGCTGATTGTTCTCGATTGAGTTCTCCATATTTACTCTTTGTTTTTATTGCAACCAGAACTATATGCAATTATGCACGCTTAAACAGCAAGAGTACTTACTCTTGCTAAGTATCTAAGTCATCATCATCATCATCATTTCTGCCATTTATCGCCCACTGCTGAGCATAGGCCTCTCTTTCTTCTTACGAAAAATCTTACGAATGTCGTCGACCCAACGGACGCCCACGTCCACCTGCCGTCACTCTGCCTGGCAACATGTCCTGCCCAGTTCCATTTGAGTTTGGTAACGGTATCTCATTTGGGTTTGGTAGCTACTTAGGAGACATAGGACTAGTAAGGTATCTACTGATAGTTCTCGTCGTGATGCAATAGTTGTAGGGTCTGCATTCACGGAAGGTAAACAGATGAGATTTAAAATATTTACTTAGATAAATAAATCTTACCTGTTGCTGTAAACGAATTAATAATAATGTAAATTCTGCATTTTAATAGTCATATAGGCACGTGTACTTATTAACCAAAATTATCAATTTAGTTTACTCGTCCTTCGTAGATTTAGACAACGTTCAAATTGCGCAAGTGTGGGCATAAGTTACAGTACGAGTAGGTAGAACCAGTCGACCAGCAATTCACACATGTCATGCATGTCATGATACTGATCGCTGCTTTACCTGATCACTGGTAGAAGAAGATTGCTAAAGTTGCACCTATTCATAGGTTTTCCACAGGGTGACGAATTTGATGCTTCTTGGCCACTGACGTAGTAAAAAAAATGCAGGATAGGTATGTACGTGTTTGAGGGGAGATCACGGAGTCACGAATGCAGAGGAGCGCGTGGCTGTCGAGAATATACTCATACTCATACTCATTTATTAGTAAAATATAATTACAATTTTACAAGTCAAAAATAGGGTACACAATTCAAATACAAATTACATCATTTTATAACATACATATGTCCAGGTAAATATAATTAAATTTTAATGTCAACAGTGTCATTATAAATAATAAATAAGAAACTATCCAAATACAATTAACATACAAATTTTTCCTCTTAGTTAGTTTCGTCACATGAAAAGTTTCCGAGTTTTCCCCGGACATTTCTTCTCAGCTGAGGACGTGGGTCTTCGAATCCCACTTGCGGCGTTGGTTAACTCGGTATTTTTTCTTTGGTACTTATATGTCTAATATTTAAAATGTATATACATTCTAGTGATACTACTTTGGCCGTGTGGTGCCGGCGGAGTAGAATAGTATCACCCCATATCTTCCCGTGGGTATCGTAAAAGGCGATAAAGGGATTGTGTGAAAAGTCTTGAACCCTTGTGACTTCTTCACACTCTTACTGTTATATCTGTTCAAATCGTTCTCCGGTCGTAACGGTCTCCGTTCCACTGGGTCTAGAAGGATGAGGACGAGTATGTGCACCTGTGTTTCGCGCGTACACTTGTGCACACTAATATATCCTGCGCAACTGACCGCTTCCGTATAGTGAACTCCGATTTCAGTATAGTCCTACGGCGATGGGAGGACGTAGAGAGGCTCGACGTGATGCTCGTTGGGCTTTGTCTGACTCCTGCACGTAGGCGGCCCTGGGGGTGTAGTACTACATCGTGGTCGCTTCTGCTTTGCATCGGGGTGACAAAGTGGATTCGGCAGCACCCAGGGTGACAAAGCAGCCCTATTTAGGGGGGCACTGCTTTCCTCGCTCAGCCGGGGAGGGGGCTAGAAAAGGTGCCCTAAACAAATGCTCACTCCAACTTATAAGGAGGGTAGCAACCGCGGCTGCCTCCGCATCTAAAATTCGCGGTCGACGTCACAATATTATTAAAGAAAATAAAATAAGAGATTTAACTTTTGGAGCATGGAATGTGCGGACACTTCTCGATCGCGCAGCAAATGCCTGTCCAGAGCGAAAAACTGCCATTGTAGCTCGAGAACTTCATCGCTATAATATCGATGTGGCTGCACTCAGCGAGACACATCTACCCGATGAAGGAGAGCTGGTCGAACAAGGTGGTGGTTATAGTTTCTTTTGGAAAGGGCTGGCTTCATCAGAGCCTCGAAGATCAGGTGTAGGCTTTGCTGTTAAGAATAACCTTGTCAAGCGGTTAAGCGAGTGTCCCATACACATCTCTGACCGCATCACCACATTACGCCTTCACCTGGAACATGGTGGCTACCTTAATGTCATTAGTGTGTATGCCCCTACGCTAATAGACAAGTCTGATGACATCAAGGACAGTTTCTACGAGGAATTAACGCGGTGCATAGCTAATATCAGCCCAAGGGAACAAATCCTGCTCTTAGGCGACTTTAACGCCAGAGTAGGACAAGATTACGAAGCCTGGCCTAAAGTTCTGGGTAGACACGGTGTCGGGAACATGAATAGTAATGGTCAGCTGCTGCTTAGTCTTTGCGCACAATTCGACCTTGCAATCACAAACACTATGTTCAGATTACCTGCCAAGTACAAGACAACGTGGATGCACCCCAGATCGAAGCACTGGCATCTCATTGACTACGCTATCGTGCGTCAGAATCACCTTTCGCAAGTTCAGGTCACCCGTGTCATGCGTGGAGCACACTGTTGGACCGATCACCGGCTAGTAGTCACCAAGCTTCGTATTCGTCTTCGGCGCCCGTGTAGATCTAATCGGCCAAAACAGCAGCATCTTGACGTTGAACGGCTCCAAGATAGTAACACGAGGGCAATGTATGGCGAGACCTTAGGCACTGCTTTACTGCCCCTGGATCTGAAGTCTGGTGGGGTTAATACTGCCTGGGAGGCCCTGTCTTCTCGTATTCTCGACTCAGCTAAATCTACTTTGGGTCTGAGAGTCCGGAAACATGAGGACTGGTTTGATGAGAATGATGGGGCTCTAACGGATGCTATTGATAAACACCGTCGGCTCTTGAGACAGCACAGAAGAATACGTCCAGAGGGAAGTGTCGCAGAGATACGCCGTAGTGATCTAGAGCTGCGTAAACTCGCACGAAAGGCTAAAGAAAACTGGTGGCAGGAGAAAGCTCGTCGGATGCAGTGGCTCGCTGATACCTATCAGCTAGGCGAGTTTTATTCAGAGGTTAGAAATCTTGTTGGTATATCCTCCGCGGCAAAAGTCCCACTAAGGCCAGCTAATGGCGAAAGGCTTCTTAAAAGCAGGGAGGAAATACTCCAACGATGGGCGGAGCATTTCAATAACTTGCTCAACGTGGACCGTTCTGTTGATCTGGACCATGTTCGCTCCTTACCTCAACAACCTGAAGCTCGAGAGCTAGACGAGCCACTCACACTCGACGAAGTCACTTTTGCTATTAAGCAACAAAAAAACAAGAGAGCGGTTGGTGCTGACTCCGTACCAGGAGAACTGTTGAAATGCGGCGGTGAGACATTATTTTCAGCGGTGAAGGATCTTTTCGTTGATATGTGGGAACAAGAACTAGTCCCCAACACTTTCAAAGTGTCTCTCATTCGGACTCTATATAAAGGAAAAGGTGATAGAGCCGATTGTAATTCTTACCGTGGTATTTCGCTCCTGTCAGTACCTGGAAAAGTCTTCGCCAAGGTTCTTTTAAATCGTCTCAGAGACCTGTCTGAAAAGATTCTGCCAGAGTCACAGTTCGGTTTCCGTCCTGACCGTGGTACGTGTGAGGCAATCTTCTCTGTGCGTCAACTGCAAGAAAAAAGCAGAGAACATGGTCGTAACATGTATCTCTGTTTTGTTGACCTGGAGAAAGCATTCGACAGCGTACCACGAGAAGCCCTGTGGATAGTCTTGCGGAAACTTGGTTGCACGGAGAAGTTTGTGAGACTCCTGAGACTCCTGCATGACGACATGCAGAGCTGCGTTGCAGTAAACGCTGATCAGTCAGATTTCTTTCCCGTTACCTGTGGGGTGAAACAAGGGTGTGTTCTCGCACCCACACTGTTCGCGTTATACTTTGCAGTTGTAGTCCGGGAAGCCTTGCAGACAACTCCAGAAGGAATCCGCATCCGTTTTCGTAATGATGGCAGTCTTTTTAATTTAGCCAGATTCAAGGCCCGCACCAAAGTTTCTTACGCACTGATCACAGAAATCGTCTATGCAGATGATCTTTGTTTTGTGACCGAATCCCCAGATGGCCTCCAGCAGCTTATGGCCACCTTTCACGAGTCATGCCGTAGGTTTGGTTTGAAGATTAGTGTCAAAAAGACAGAAGTAATGTCGTTAGACATTCAAGGTCAAGAGAAACTGGCCATTAAACTCGGCGATGATTTACTTCAGCAGGTCAACAAATTTCGCTATCTGGGGAGTACCATAACATCAAAGTGCGACCTTGATGCTGAGATCAACAGTCGGATCGGTGCCGCAGCTGCGGTATTCGGTAGACTGGACCGCAAGGTTTTTAGCTCACATGACCTGAAGCTGGCGACCAAAATTGACATGTATAAGGCGGTGATACTTCCAAACATGCTATACTCTTCAGAGTCATGGGTTGTTTACCGCCGACATATACGCACGCTGGACCGCTTTCATCTCAAATGTCTTCGTAGAATAATGAATATACGTTGGTCTGATCGCATTCGTAACACGGAAGTGCTGCGAAGAGCCAATATCATGGGGATTGAGGCTTACCTCATGCGGCGGCAACTTCGCTGGTGTGGACACGTTTTGCGAATGCCGGATCAACGTACGGCAAAGTGCATCTTTTTTTCTGAACTTGAGGAGGGCAAGCGTAAGCATGGCGGACAACTCCTCAGGTATAAAGATGTACTAAAGCGCCATATGAAAAAATGCGGCATTGAGTCTTCTGAGTGGGAGCGGTCAGCAGCGCAACGACCGGAGTGGAGGTCCCTGGTGAAAACCAGGATAGAATTATTTGAGGAGAATCGCTGTTCTGATCTGGATGCTCGACGCGATGAGGTGAAAGCACGCCCGCCTTGTGCTATCACCTACAATTTTTGTAATGGTGTGCTCACTTGCTCGCAATGTGCGCGGACATTCACCACAAAGATTGGCTATATTAGCCACATGCGAGCACACCAACGGCATATTGTAAGGAGTTGAAGTGGTCGCCGTGGCCGAAATCGGTCGAGGAAGGTATACTACTTAAAAAATACTAGTTAAAAATATTGTATAAGACAATTTGAGTTGTTCCAAAAATATACAGCCAATTGCTTGAAATGAGTTTCCAGGTGCTAGGCTTCGTGGTGGGCCCGGCGCTGCAGGCGGCGGCGGCGCCGCTGGGCTCGGGCGCGCCGTACGCGCCGCCCGGCGAGCTCGACCTGCGCCCGCGCCTCGACATGTACACGGCGCCGGCCTGGCTCAACGCCGCGCGAGGCCTGCTCAACCTCGGACCTTTCTGCCACGCACGCCTCAGAGCGATAAGGAATGCGTGGCTTGCTGTGTACACGAATAACACGAATGAGTTGATCTATTACCGGCTTTGCAATTTTTCAACATAATTGATACCTATTTATATGTATAAATTACAAAATTGTGATGTATAATGTATATAAATTAATATCTTCCCGCGATTCAGGTGTCGAGACAAACCCGATAGGGTTTTATGGCGCCTTTGTATTTAACCTTATGTATAATTTTAATATGAAATAAATAAATTAAAAAAATTAAAAAACCTGCTGCTGCTGCTGCCCTGCTGCTTCAAGGAGAGGAAGATAGCTGCGAGGGAGGCTATGCACCAGCATGGGAAGGGATCGGGTGGGTTGTTGTTTGGAATGTGTACATAATGTATGCTTGGTGCTGCGCTCGGCCTGCTCAACCTGCTGCCACTGCTTGGAAAGAGAAGAAGAGGAAGAGAGGCTGCGAGGAAGGCTACGCTAGCTATATGCTTGGTGCTGCACTTGGCATTATCAACTTGCTGCTACTGTTTGGAAGCAGAAAGAGTGGTTGCGAGGTGGGGAGGTTACCTCAGGGGAAGGCATCAGGTACCTACATAGTTTTCCAGAAAATATCCTGGTAATATTTTATCTGAATTACCTTATCTACTAACTACCTGGCAAGGCCGCACAGCTTCCAGAAGACGAATAACAGCCACGTAACATTACCTACGATGTTTCGAGCAGCATTGAATGGCATTAAATTGATGTAGGCACTTAGTATCTACATACCTACTTACATTTATGAAATCTCAACTTTGGTAAAATATTAAAACGTCCTGAAATGTCTTGCGATTTAAGCATTAGATTATGTGAAATGATTATCGCAACGTATGTCACGGCGACCCTGCCATTATCAGTGCGATTATCGAAGTGCTTTGTGCGTGGTCGACAGAAGCGGAAGCGCTGTCAGCGCTGCGGCCGGACCGCGTGAGCAGCTGGACGCTGGTGATGGCGTTCTTCGTGCTGAACTTCAGCTTCGTGCTGCTGGAGACGCTGGCCACGCCGCTGACCATGGACCAGTTCGCGTGGAGCAAGGCGCAGGCGCTGCAGTACATGGGCGCGCTCATGTCCGCCGGCGCCGTGCTCGCCTGCGCCACCATAGTGCTCATCGGCCCGCTCACCAAGCTCTTCCAGGAGCGGTTAGTCTCTATTTATTGCCAATGTTAATAGTAGAAACAAGGTACATTTTCGTGAGGCATTATCCTCGTCCTGCCCAATGTGATTTATAAAGGACATATTCGAATATGTAGAACAAAAGAAAAGCGACTAAAACTCTCAAACTTATTAGGTTTAAATTTCAATACCTCAAACTTAGTATGACGGGTATAACAATATACTTACAATCTTAGTATGATTTACTGATGATTGAGCCCAAGAAGATTTTAAAGCCGTCACAATTCACCACCAGAAAAACAGTACCCAACCTTATACTCTAGTTCACTCTACAGTTATTGGTTTAGGCATTAGGTATTCTTAAATTTGATTAAGTAATTCTAGAAAATATTATGTAGGTGTCTGTAATCACGTAATCACGGCGGCTAATAAAGATGCCAAATATCCATCAAAATACCAAAAGAAAATCGACCATAGTTTTGCATAAAGCGACTAAAAAATTTTTATTATATGTCGTTTAAATAATTCCATTGGACTCGGTCCCGACCAGAGATGCGGTAGAAGTGATACGTACCCGTCGATCCATTCCCAGCGCCGTCCTGGTGTGGGGCGGCTTCCTGCCGGTGGGGCTGGCGTCGGTGCTGTGCGTGCCGTGGGGCCCGGGGCCGCCGCCGCTGGCGCCGCCGCTGGGCTGCCCCGCCGCGCGCCAGCCCTGGTGCGCCGGCTCGCGCGCGCTCACGCTGCCGCAGTTCCTGCTCGGCTACACCGCCGTGTCCGTGGGCTACCCCGTCGGCGTCACGCTCGTGCAGACCGTGTTCTCGAAGGTGCTCGGGCCGCGGCCGCAGGGCGTGTGGCAGGGCGTGCTGACGGGCGCGGGCTGCGTGGCGCGCGCGCTGGGCCCGGCGTGCGTCACGCTGCTGTACGCGCGCCGAGGGCCCGACGCCGCCTTCGGCTTCACCGCCACGCTCACCTTCGCCGCTCTGCTGGTGCTGCGGCTCATGTACTCGCGGCTGCGGCCCGCCGCGCCGGCCGGTGTCCCGCTGCGGGCGCGAGGGGGGGAGGACCCCGAGTCGTGACGCGGCTACTCCGACACTTTACTGACTCGCGACTCGCAGGCAGGCAGGCGGGACTCGTGACTCCGACACCGTCGCGCTCACCTCCGCCGCTTTATTGCTCTACGTGCGGACACAGCCAGACACGAGTTTCCCACTGCGGATGCTCAATAATAAGGGTGCGTAGCCAAGATGGTTTTCGCTGACGCGGATAAATCTAGAGAAAAATATTATCAAAAAGAAAAAACTATGCTACGCTACTGAGCGTTAGTTCGGCTCAGTAGTGGTGAGTTTCAACTTCACCTCTTCTGTATTTGACTACGCTGGTCATTCGTTAAATCGTCCATTTACGAGTACATTGCTACCGCTCTTAGTTATGTTTACAAGCGAATAGTCAATCAAAGGAACGAAGTACGCGGTACCCTGATACCTGGTGGTGTTGACCACGTAAATGGAAAGGGAATGGAAAGTGCGTCGTTCGTTAATTCAATGTTGTCAAGAAGCCTGCCACCGGCGTTCCGGAAGATTGAATTGTGCGGAATGGAAAGCGTTAGTGCATATCTACCTAAACTTTGTGTCGCAACCCTCAGTCATTACGAGAAAGAAGAATTTGATTGCTTATGCAACTGCCAGCTAGTTATACATGAAAAATGTTCATAATAATTTAAGTACGAACCAGATGTTACATATTTATGCCATATATTAGTTAAATTTACAGCTAGTTAAGTTATGTATTGAGATAAGTTGTTTAATATAAGTAGGAGAGGCAGGGTATCTCGGTTCAGATTGTAAGCATAATATTTTTATATTTTTTGAGAGCGCACTGCGGTGATAGCTAGCAGTGCGTTGTATGTAAGCCAGGTCTAGGATGTTTGACTGTCTGAATTCAGTCAGTCAAACATGTGGGAATATTTAAAGGACATATACACAATTTGGGTATACAAATGATTAGAATTTGACATTTATATTACTTTGGTACAGATGTAGAGAACAATGGTTTCTTTCGCATTTGAATTCACGGAAACGTCGGAATTTATCTCTCTGCCTCAATTCGCTTCAGTGTACTTAATACTTAGTTCATTGTGACAACAATATGAATTCAAACGCTTCCGTAAAAAACTGATGGAAAAGGAGTCTGTATTTATTATACATTTACTTCAATATTTATAACAAACCTATTTCTATGTCGATGTGCGCAAAATGGCTAGAGTTCTCCGTCGCCGCAGTGCGTCCGGCTATAAATCGTGATTCGGCATACTGCAGTTACTTACGAGTATCATTTCACGAATTTACGATTTTCTATATTTGCGGTAGCCTCCAGGGGCTTTATTTCTCGAAAACTTGTAACTTGTAATAAAACCGGTAGTCCTTATCTAATTAATAGTGTTAAAAAGAGGCTTCTACTTGTATTACAAGTTAAAAGCTTTTGAGAGACGGGCCCCAGGCCAGGACCTAGTACCTGCTACATGTGACAGTTTCAAACAAACATGTTCTTATTGTCAGTTAAATGAATACTAGTTCTGATTGCATCTTTGCGCAGGCATTTAGTAATTGCCTTGTTAACAACCGGTAACAAGGAGCTTGTTTGAAAACGGCACATAGCTACATTTTTATTGGAATACAAGTTTAGTATAACTTTAGTGTAAATGACTTGCCAGAAACGATATGTGATACAGTAGATATAATACATCGAATACTAGTGTTATAATATAATGGCAAAAACGTGTGGTAAACTCGGATTATAGATTAGTATTGTAATGTTGTATGACTACCTATAAATGGTAACTGTTACGAGTACACTTGTTACAACAATTTCGTACAGTAAACTTCAAATTAGGCAGATAGATTCATTAACCAAATTGTTCAGCGTAGAGTATAAGTAAAAACGGATGAACACTTTGGCTTTTTAGTTCAGGAATTGTGATCGATAAACGAATGATGAGGTATTGTTCCCGAACAGACTTGTTCAACTTGCGTGATACTGTTGACAAGGGAATCCTGTAGAATCGGTGATGGCCAGTGGCCTATTTCACCATAATTACAATTGTGACAATTGTAAGATATCACTGTTACTGACGTCACAGGCCTCCGTAGACTACGGCTACCGCTTACTATCGGGCGGTCCATGTGCTTGTTTGTCACCAACATAAAATTATTACTAATAACGTTATTAAATCGTTAATAAACTACTTTTTATTTTCCGAAACCCGTGACAATTGTAGCAAGGTTTAGTACAATTCTTATTCAATCTTGACATGAGGTTCGGGCCGGGTTTCGGAAAATAAAAAGTAGTTTATTAACGATTTAATAACGTTATTAGTAATCCGTTCGGCATATGTCGGAATTACGCTACAATTGTCGTGTTTTTTGTGACAATTGTAATTTTGCTTCGCAAAAAAGTAGTTATTTACTGCTGATTTATTAAAGTTCCTGCAGTAAATTTTATATTGGTGGAAAAAAAACGCACGGCCCTTCCGATGGTAAACGGTAACTGTAGCCTATAGACGCCCCAGATTGGAAAAACAGTAAATTTACAATTGTAGCACTTGTCAATGTGGTGAAATCGGGGCCTGGGCCACTTTTGTCTGAGAGATTCCAGTGATGGACACTTTCTATTTTAATCCTAAGACACATGGGTATAAAATGACTGTTGTAAAATAAATGCATAACATTGGATTAGGTAATTTTAGAATTATAACTGGCGTGAGACTCAAACATATTTAAATATTTATCAAACGGGTTACTCACGTAATTAAGGTCGATAATTAATGTTTAATAATTAAAACCAACACGTCAGGCTTTGGTCGCGGTTACTTCATGATGAGGATCCTCTGAATGGATCGAAACATGTCGAGCAATTATCGACTTAAATTACGTGAGTAGTCCGTTTGATAAATATTTAAATAACTATGTTTGGATTAGGTAGTTTCTTTAAAATAAGAATCCATGTTTATCATTGGGTTTTGTTCATTACTGCCATTAGGTACCGGTGCGTCAACTTAATACTTGATATTACAGACTTTGTTCACCTCAGTTTAAATACACGCAATTGTATTTTGGGATTTTGAATGTTAAGTTTCGGTACTCATTGGCAGAGTACTAGACAGTATAATATTAATAGTGAGAGAGTAGAATTGCTTGGACAATTAATGAATGAATTCATTCGTAAACTGTCCATGCAATTTTGAACCCCACTGTACTCAGAGAAGCACCTTAAGTAGGTTACCTACAACTTCGGTGTACTTTACTCCACGGACCAAAATATTGGGAGTCTTGCTTACGTGATCTAGAATATTAAAAGTTGCAAGGATTATATTTGGATTTTGGACGTTTTTAATTATAGCTCAGAAATATAAATATATTTGTATTTTAATAAATGTTTACAAGAGACTCTAATAAAACATTGGGATAAGGCTAGGATGACGTATAATAAAGAGTTTTATAAAAATACCTTATTTTATTTGGACATAAAACCCATTTTAACAATGACAAAAAAGGGTAAGTAAGTACATGTCACGTTACAGTATAAAATGAGTTGTATATAATTAATTAAGTATATTATGCTAACTAGGTTAGGAATAAGTACTTAATCCATATCTTATCACAGTATAATGTAGCTCTAATCCTTACGATACGAGTGCATTTCACGAGCATGTCGGGTACGAGACACGTGACTGCGTTATTCGTATGAGTACTTCTAAAAAAGTTAAATATATTTTTTCATCTCTCCTGATCGGAATGTCCAATTTCCGTACGTAATATAATCGATTATGTTACTTTCCTCAATGTCGAAATGAAAAGTAGAGTGTTTAACTTCGGTGAAAGTGACTCATTGGTCCTCGAATTATTGAGGCTCGCACTACGTTTGAGCGCCAGAAATATCTCGGGGTGCAATATGTCACTTTCGACACTTGGTTAACGATCTACTACTTTCGTGTTTTTTAATTTTAAAACTTGGTGTATGCACCTAATGATAGAAAATTCTCGCACATTCCATATATTTCTAAGGGAGTTGTTATAGTCGTCACGATCCCGACAAAGTAGACTCCTGGAATGCACTCACGACAGAATTCGCCTCCAGCGGCAGATAGGACTGCCATTTCCAAATCCGTAGAACCCGGAAAATACTAACATAAATACTTAAACTCAAATGAAAAGTGTTCGGGTTTTCCTGGGACATTTTTTGAACCCTGACGGCCTCCAAACAAAAGGAGAAATCCGGACGGATACTAGCGTTGAAAATTTCCGGATTGAATCCCGATTCTTTCCAAACAGCTTGGTTTTTTCCGGGTTTTTTCGAAAAAAATCAATGAAAGTTTCCACTATAATTTTCAACTCTAAACCAATGCAAATTAGATCTAATTTTCACTTTTACCAGGATAACGCGATGTCATCGAAGAAAAGTCAATTGAAATAGATGGCAAGAAGTGACAGTGACATTGATTATTTCTGTAAAAACCCGAAAAAAAAAACAAAATTTTCAAATATCCCCGAAAAAAAAACATTTTTTCCGACATTTCCAACGCTAAGCCCTACCCCGCGGTCACGTGTCGGCGGTGAGCACGCGCGGGGGTGGCGGCGGTGGCGGCGGCGGGGGAGGGGGCGGCGGCGCGCGCAGGCGCTCGGCGGCGGTCACGGCGGCGGGCAGGCGCGCGCGCCGCGTCTCCGGCGTGCCGAGCAGCGCGAGCGCCGCCAGCAGCGAGCGAGCGCCGTATAGGAGGGCTTGCACGTATTTACTCTGTGGGATCAAAAAAACACGGTACTTTTATTATCAAACCGTAATCAGAAGGGGATTCGAAAGTACTTACTGTTGACAGGGTTGATACAACAAATGAAACAACGTTTACTTGGTACTTACCAAGACAAGATTTTTTTATAGAAGTAGTGAGTGTGAACTGTGAAGTAGTGAGTGTAAGTATCTGCACTTAAATATAAATATATCCTAGATTGACT
>JALPQI010007123.1:0-53883 GCA_025490895.1 Thaumatotibia leucotreta | reverse complement strand
CACCACCCAACATGACAGCATCCAGACAATCCTGAGGGCAATTACGGGCATGAATGTGCAACCACTTCACGTCTCACAAGTACCACAACAATTGTCATTTAATGAGTCAGGGCCCGAGGGCAATGTATTACTGTCTGATGACCACCAAGGGTCCACCACTGTGACACCGCTGCCACCTGACACAAAACTGTCACTGATACCGACGGCGGAACCGCCTAAACCCCGAGTCCACCGTACTAGACGGCGTCGCGGCACTTCCCAGCAACCTAGTCCGCTTGCGTCTGAACAGACAACTGGCCCACGCACCAAGCGGAACCTACAACCTCCAACCCAGTCGCTGCACCACCGGAACCGGCTGCGCTGATGCCAGTTGTTTCGTCCAGCCCCTCTAAACGTCGGTGCGGCCACTGGCACCACCAGCTACAGCTGCAGCTGCAGCACTGACGCCGGCGACTTCAGGCTCGACTTCAATCTGCCGCACGTCATGCGGGCAGGCTGCGGCCTCAGGCCTTCGTGCTGCTGGTCCCAGGGTTTCAAGCCTGCACGTCTTCAACCTCAGCGAAGACACCACAGTGAACACCGTGATCCTACACGTGAGGTCCAGTTTCGGTATCACCGTCTCCTGTGTGTGAGCAACTGGTGGTTACACGAGGTAAATACGCGTCGTTCCGCCTTGATGTGCCAGCCGACAAGCAGAAGATCGTACGTGACACTAATAACTGGCCATCCGGTGTATCGATTCGATTGTTCAACGTTGTACAGACAAAAAACTTGCCAGTAAAACAAAATGTAACAACAATAAGTTAGGCTCAAATTTTGTAGTTATCCATCAAAATGTTAGATCCATTACTGGTAAAACATCACTGATTGACATTGTAACTAGCAAGGAAAAACCACACGTAATAGGATTTAGCGAAATTTGGTGTCGTAAGAATGAAATTGCACGAGTGAAAATACGAGGGTACTCGCTCGCAAATTATTACTGTCGCACGCGCATCGCCCATGGCGGTACCGCGATATACGTAAAGGACGGCTTAGACTATAGGCAACGAAGCGATTTACACTCTTTCGCAGTGCAATATCATTTTGAATATGCAGCAATAGAAGTTACTAGTATGAAAATGATTATTATTGTATTATATAGAACAGGAAATGTTTTGACATTTATTTGGAGAAATTAAAATTATTGTTGAATTTAATTACCGACGAAAACAAAAGGTTTCTCATAATCGGTGACCACAATGTTGATTTTTTGACCGAAAATAGCATGAAACGGCGTATTAGCGATATGTTAGCTACATACGGGTGTCAAAATATGGTATCTTTTCCTACTCGCGAAACCGCTGATTGCGCAACATCCATCGACTGTGGGATATCGAACTGTGACATCGATTCGCTAACGGTAACACCGATCGATACCGTAATAAGTGATCACAACGCGCAAAGGTACGAACTATTCACACAACATAGTCTCGGAGCCAAAGCACAAAAAGTAGTCGAGCGTCGTTTATTTCACAAAAAATCTATTTCATCATTTTATTTTGACATTGCTAACTATGATTTTAATTTTATATTTGATAATACGTTTGACATTGATTATAAATTTACAAAATTGTTTAATATATTAATTAGTTACATTGACATACATTTTCCTATCAAAAATATTAAATGTAAAAATAATTCTAAGGTGCCCTGGCTGAATGACGACTTGGCGGAGTTACTGTGTAGACATAGCGACTTTCACGAAATGAGACGACAATACCCGAATGATCCCATACTGCCCGAGTGTATAGACCATTATTCAAAATTAATAAAATCTACAACATTAAGTAACCGGCGACATTATGTAGAAAATAGGATCGCAAACAGTATTAGTAAGTCGAAAGAAATGTGGAAAATTGTAAATGAGGAAGTAGGTACGAAAACAAGATCTAAGGCGATTTCTCTCCGCGATCCTATAACGCTAGCAAAAATTGATAATAAAGATTTGCCTAATGTTTTTAATTCGCATTTTTTAGGAGTGGCGTCGCGACATGCAATAAAAAACGACTTGTCAAAATCTACACTGTACCTACATAAGCACCTGGAAACATCCGATGCTCCCATTTTCTCCTTGCCAGTTGTCACTCGCGATCTTTTGGGCAAGATTTTACACAACATGATGAAGAAACGCGCGACCGTGGACGCTTTTGACATCTCACCGAATATTCTTTTTTGGATATGGCCGGTGATTGGTGACGTACTTGTTGTACTGGTAAACCTAATATTTGAAACTGGTACATACCCTGACATTTTAAAAAGTGCCAGGGTGTGTCCAGTTTTTAAGGGTAAGGCCGCGGTCGTACTGCACACGCCGCACGCAACCGACAACGTCCCGTCGGACGCAGCGTCTGAATGATGTATGGCGGGGGGACGCCGCACGCAGCGGGCGAAAACGACCACTCCAGAGCATTCCCGAACACACCATTCACCGGCTGCGTGCGATGGGACGTTGTCGGCTGCGTGCGGCGTGTGCAGTACGACCGTGGCCTAAAGGGGACAAGTGCGACGTCAACAACTATAGGCCTATTACCATAGTACCGACTATATCCAAAATAGTTGAATCGATTTTGTCGTCCCACCTAATGAGTCACCTGGAATTGAACAACCTGCTTACTGTCAATCAATTCGCGTACAGACAGAAAATGTCTACTACCACTGCCGCGCACAGGGTGTTCGATTGTATCGTGACGGGGTTGGACGACAGGTGCAAGATGGCTGGAATATTCTGTGACTTGTCAAAGGCCTTTGACGTTATTAGTCACGCGTTACTTCTCAACAAGTTATCTTTTTATGGCATACACAATAACGCCCATAAACTATTTGCGTCATTTTTGTCGGGCCGGACACAAATAGTGAAGCTAGAAACTGACGGGAAAATGCTACAATCAGATTCTGGCAGCGTAAATATTGGCATTCCTCAGGGTTCTGCTCTCGGCAATACGCTATTTTTGCTTTTCATAAATGACCTGCCGTCAAATATAGAAGCTGGTTTTTCTGTTTTATTCGCGGATGACACGTCTGTGCTGGTTAGTGCCAAATCTTACGACCAACTAAGCCTGAAGATTAACAAAGCGTGTGAGCAGTTACTAACCTGGTTTTCAGCAAATGGGCTTCTGTTGAACTGTTCCAAATCCCATATAATGTTATTTTCTGGTCGTAGGGTTCAACTGCCCACATGTATGAATAACTGTCCAATGCCATTGAGCGACAATTCTAGGTTCCTTGGGTTTATGGTTGACTCCCACCTAAATTGGAAGTGCCAGGTCGACAGTGTTTGTAACAGGCTGGGTAGTGCTATATATATGATGCGAAAATTGAAACCTCTCGTCTCAGGCGAAGCTTTAAAGCAGGTGTACTTTGCTCACTTCCACTCTGTCATGGCATACGGCACACTTATCTGGGGAAACTCAACTGATGCTGACAGAGTCCTGATAGCACAGAAGGAAGCAGTCCGCCTGCTTGCTGGCGCGGGATTTCGAGACCACTGTAGGGAGCATTTCATTTCGCATCGTATATTGACACATTACTCACAGCATCTGTTCGACTTGTTAACGTATGTTCGAAGCAACATAACCCAATTTGCACGTGTCAACTGCCCGGGAAAGCAGTTGCGTTCTACAGGACGCCTCAGAACAGTTCCTCGTCGCATGGCACTCTCAACAAAGAACCCGCGTGTTATTGGGCCAACGTATTTCGAGCACCTGCCAGCAAGTCTGAGGAATGAGCCATGTGATCAGACATTTGGCCATCGACTGAGAAACCTTTTGTTGGAAAATCCCTTGTACTCTCTTAAGGAATATATGGCTTTAACATTTTGATTGTATTGACATTTTTACCATATTTATTTTAAATTTATGGGAGATAAATTTGTAACTTGAGTTTTTATTTATTTGCTTACCAGTTGACTATGACGATTCTTTTTGGGAGACTAAAATTGTAATTTAGATTGTAAATTGTTGTTTTTGTTATTAATAATATTAATAGTATTTTTATTTTTTGTTTATTGACGATTCTTATTGGGAGATATAACATAATTAATTTATTTGATAGTTGTTACATATGAATATTGATTGATTATTTTAATTTTTATTTTTGAATATTATTGACGATCATAAAAGAAATTCTGTTAGTTTTGACATTAATGTAAATTTAACCTGTAATTCTCTTTTATGAAATAAATGAATCTAATCTAATCTAATCTATTTTTCTAGTTTTTTTTGTACCCCTTTGTTGGCATGATTATTATGTATACCTGTACCAAATTGCAGATTTCTAGTATTAACGGCCACTGAGCAATGCTGCGGACAGACGGACATGGCGAAACTATAAGGGTTCCGTTTTTGCCATTTTGGCTACGGAATCCTAAACAAAGATATTCATATGGGTAAGGCCGCGGATTTTGACGAATGTGACATAGACATAACATAAAAAAAATACGTTACGTTACCATAAAACGCAACAAAAGTTACTATAAAGCTCAGCTCATACTGGTATGAACTCTGATTAAATAAAGGTCGTAAAAAAAAACATATTTTTATCGCTAAATACTTGTTTTAATCAAATATAAAAATCAACCCATATAATGTAATTTCTCATACTTGGTAATTACTTAAATTAACAGTATTTACAAATGTTTTAATGCCATAATCTTTGGAACTAAATAAACTAAAATAAATCACCATAAATGCTTAAATGTAAAATGAACTGTAATTAATTAA
Organism: Thaumatotibia leucotreta; assembly: GCA_025490895.1. Lineage (NCBI taxonomy): Eukaryota > Metazoa > Arthropoda > Insecta > Lepidoptera > Tortricidae > Thaumatotibia > Thaumatotibia leucotreta. The sequence continues at coordinate 49,123 of JALPQI010007123.1, read as the reverse complement.
CACTAATAAACGCGTTAATAATTATACTATATTTCATTAGCTCTAGGGGGGTAAAATTACCCACTGGAAAAAGCTGATTACTTCCAAAAACGCAAATCAAAATACCTAAATAACAATTTGATTTGTTTCGCAAACACTTGTTACAGTATGCTGTCATTCAAAATCTAATAAAACTCATTTAAATTAGGAAATTTCTGTGTCCACTTCCCTTTACCACATATTTTCGTTACGTAACATAAAAAATACGTTACGTTTTGTAAAAATGTAACGTATTCGTAACACAAGTGTAACGTATATTTAAAAAAAGGTTGATTATCTTGGTAAATAATTGCAATCTGAACATAATAGTACATGCTACTGACGTTTAAAACTAAACCCTTTCGTATGAAAAAACAGCCGTTTAATAATAATCACTACTTACCGTAAAAATCACACCACCACTTTAGACGTTTTTTGCTAAAACTTTCGTCACGTGCACTGTGACAACCATTTGTTAACAAATGAATGGGAGTGAGTGTGCTTATGGGTGTCGCCCTGCTAGAATAAGAGTTGCAAGTGTCGATAAACAAATTTCTACCAACATTGGCTTAAATATGACCTTAAAAAAGCGTTACGAAAGTATCGTAACGTAATAAGTTTGGAATTGGTGACCCAAAAAGTAAAGGGAAAGAAAACAGTAAAATTGTTCACATATCATAAGTCCTTAATGAACGAAGCAATCGTTTATCATTATAATTTGGTTTACAAACAAACATTTAATGCTGACAAGTCTAATAATATATAAAAAAAAGGTTTGAAGTACTCGTAGTCGAAAAAATTACTCGACTTTCGTTACGTTTTTGGCAGAAATATTTATTTATTAATTTTAAATAAAGAGCTAAATTAGTTATTTTATTTGATTACATGTAACTGAGCATAGGGGAATATTTTAAAATTGATCAGAGTTCTCTAGATGTTATCAGTTTTTTTTTATGAGCATGACAAATTTTAAGCTCCGAATTCGTCAAAATCCGCGGCCTTACCCATATACGAGCAATTTTATTCTCCAAAAGTTTGTACATTTGGATCTCGTCTTCGATATTGATAAAAATTGGTAGGTGACAAAGTGACCACTGACCAGCCTAGTTTATTAGCCAATAAACCTGAACTAGATCCAACACATTTCCCAAAATGTTCCAGAAAGCTTTTGTATGGAAGTTTATTTTTTTGTTACCACACTTCTATACATTTTTTAGTAACATAAAAGGAATGTTTCATACAAAAATTTTGAGACATTTCGGGGAACATGATGGGTTTTGCTAAGCATCAAACTATTTACTGACATAATTTTTGATAATTTTATGTATGCAAAAAATGTATGAAATTTGTTTTATGTCGTGAAAAATTGACTTTTTGCGTATCTCATGAAAATCGTGTTCAGAATGATTGTCCCAAAACTGGCCAAGATTCGACAAGTTCGCTAATGGGTACACTTTTTTCTAAAAGAAAAGAGACAAATAGACTACAGAACTATAAAAATGGTTTGCGGTAGGACCCTTGTTCCGAACAAATTTTAACTGCTCGTAACATTTTGTTTTACTGTTCTGAGATAGGTGTAGATCTCTAGCTATCCCTAGATAGGGCAGTGGAGCTAATATAACCAACAAACTGTATACAGTTTGGCGAACACTTTATTTATAGGTATTTTGTATTTTCTATGGTAAAGAAATAAAATAAAAAATCCGAAGTTTCGACATCACGATTTAGGTGCCAACAATTAATTTTTTACACGACTTTATTGACTTAAGATTAAGGTCGTGTAAATATTTTTTGTAGCAGAAGTAGCAATGGGCAGGCCATATTACATACAGAGCATATGGCCCATGGGGTCGAAAAGTGCTCGAGTGGAGACCACGGTTTGGCAAACGCAGTGTAGGACGTCCACAAACGCACCACGTCCCTGGACAAACGACGCAAAAGTGTAAATTAGCTAAAATAGTCGCGCTCGCCTTGGCATCATTAACACTGAGTAGTAATCTTTTTTTTTTACACCACCTATTCGAATACTGGTCTTTTCTTCCCTGCTAGAAGGGATCAAAGTGGCATTTTTCTGTTCGAGGACTTTCTATTGCCAGCCTAAAAATACAATGAAATATGAAAATAAACGTTCATAATTGATAGAAATTTCTTCAGAATCGATTATTTGCATAAATATTACATATGTGATATATCTTTTATTTTTCTCATAGGTGGTGTGAAAAGCAGTACCTACGTGTCACACGATATCAAAATTATTTCGTCTTGGGCGTTAGCGTTTGAATCCTTCATTACGCTTACGATTCAATATACGCCCACGCCGGAAATATACCATTTTGATCCCTTGTGACACAATCTACTATACCACATCACAGTCATGGTGGCGGTAGGTAGGTGTTAGTCCACCAAGCGATCTGTCTGCTTGTTTGCCTCCAATTAGGGATCGGAATAGCCTAATATTTTAAAATAATCCATATTCTTTATGTAGTGCTCAAAATTTTATGTGAGTAACAACATCGTATTTTTCAAACTCCATTAAAAAATAACTTAAACATACCGAAGATTGAAATAGAACGAAAAAATAACCGTTATTTTCTATGAAAAAAATGCCACATTACTGCCTCCAATTCTACGAACAAATAAAACATGGAAGCCGCACGCCATATTAAATTGCCTTTCAAAAACGGTCCTTAATTTTAGTTGACAAGTTTGTGTCAATGCATCATGGTAAAGAATGTCAATATCAACCTATAAAAACTTAAACCGCCATTTAAAAATAGTTGTGATTGGTCCATCTAAGTTTTGATTGGCTATATTCTATAAACATTTGTCAAAGATGTTGCGCCTAAATATGCGCGGTGTTAAGAAAAGCGCTATGTCCTGCCCATTTTGACACAATTGAACAATGGCTTTTGGGGGCATTTTCGAGCTGGCGTTAGACGTCCATGTTATATATGGTCACAGCTCCAATTTGATAAAAAAGCCTACAAACGCGCAATCTATGTGAAGCGATCTGCAGTTAGGTGTCAGTCTATTTCAAAATGGCCGTCCATGATTGATACGGCGCCCACATGCCCCGACCGCTTCCACGATTTATCTTCTGAATTTTTTACATCGCCCCTGGTAATAGACAGGGGCTGAATAAATATTCAACTACAATATTAATGCACTGTCACTGTGTGTCATTATTTTTCAAGCTTGCAAGAAGTAGAAAAAATCTTGTAAACAATACTTCAATATTATCATTCACGATTATTACTCATATTTTAAAGACAAACAGGTCTTAATCGCGTAACCTTACCGTTCAGGATATAATTAAGACCCGTTTGTCTTTAAAATAATACCTAAATATTATCTAGAGTGCATTTAGGCCAAACGAGGATTCGCTCATTCTATCCCCCACTCTACGAAATTCGTTCGTTGCACAAAACGTGATTCGTCGGAATTCATTGATTTCGTAGAGTGGAGGATAGAATGAGCGAATGCTCGTTTGGTGTAACAAATGCACCTTCAGTCATCATGACTGAAATTAGAATAAAATAGTTAAATAAATTCCAATAAACAAACAGTCCAAAATGTTGCCCCCAATAAGCTTTACAATCAAAAATGTAAACAGGTAATTTTTTTTTAACTTAAACGGTTTTATTTATTTTTTTCAATAAACACATTTAACTTAAAAAAAAACTTTTTATTAAATTTTTAGTGTTTATTTCCTACGTATAAGCTCTGAAATGGAATTCGAGATCAAAAATGTAAACAATCTATGACAATGACATGACATTACAAAGTCAATGTTAAAGTGACATTCCAGGGGTATAAAACGTTTTATATCGAATGTAGTTTTTAACACCTTTGTAAATTAACGTCGCATTTTGAGATTGGTTTTTTATTTTATTTTATTTAGGTAACACTTCACTTACAACTATCCTTACAGGTACTAAACCTAAAGTTGCGTTTAAACCAAAAGAGCATTCGCTGTTCTAGCGCCCGTTCTAAGAAATCAACCAATCACGTTTTGTGTACCGATCGAATTTAGTAGAGTGGGAGGTTAGAACAGCGAATGCTCTTTTAGTTTAACCGCACCTTCAGACAATGTTTTATGTGTAGATGTAGATACACGTAAGTCAAAGTATGTTCGATACACAAAGTATCACAATCGTTAACATATTTTTGGATATGACAATAAAAAACATACATCTGAGTGTCGACGGTTCCTGATTACAAAAATAAAACCTAGAAAATTTGCTAGAATGATGTAAATAATCAACATAATCAATGTTTGAAACGAATGTCGTGTTACTTTAATCTTTAGGATAGTCGGGGAACGAATTCCAGTCTTCATCTTAGTTTCGATCGAATCCATTTCGATTATATGAAAGTATATGAAAATGATTGAATTGTAGGTAAAAATACTAAAATCTGTATTAATGTACTTTATAATGCTAAATTTTAGGAGTTTTTATGACTTCATAAAACAGTCATTTGGTGCAACCTCTTGTTTTGATTTTTAAAGTACATAGTTATAAATGCGAACCCTCTTAAATGGTTCTTAGTGTAGTTACCGTATTAAATTACGAATAAACTAGTTGTTGTTATAACTGCGAACCAAATGTTTAAGATTTCTTATCATTGCCAGTAGTATAAATTAAACACCTTACATTTTATTAAAAGTAGCGAAATATATCATTAAAAAAATATTTATTTCGCTTAATGTTTTGTTTTAAAAATTTGTAAAATATTTAAACATTCTACGTACCGTCAGTGATGGTAAATACGCATTTTTTATAAGTACTTGAATGATTTTAGATTACCCCCCTCTCGTGATTATTTTTTTGTGGTGGTATCCCATTTGTTTACATTTTTGATCTCCAATTCGATTTCACACCTTAGTGCACTTGTATTCTACTTGTCAAGCCCTTTTATTTTATAACCATATTGATGGGATTTAAAAAAGTTGGTTATCCGCTATTTTGTAGCAGCGGCCATGTTGGATTTACAATAATACTGAATATACATAATTGTATTGTGATATACCAAATTTTAGATCAATCCGTTGACAGGAAGAGGGTGACATTTCAATTACTAAATTTGACCCAAGAAAACAAACGGGGTAAGCTAAATAAAACCGTTTAATTAATAATAAAACAAAGTACTTATTTATTAGATTTTGTATAGCAGCATGAGTTCTAGAAATATTACTTATTTGTTTAATAAATTAAAACACTAGTAACCCAGCACTGTATTTATATGATTCTTAAGAAAACAATCGTAACATTTTACTTACTTGAAACCATCAAAACCCATATCGAAATGCAACAAAATTACTTAAAATTGGCAATATTGGAGCAACTTGAAAACAGCTTTAACAAAATAACGACACAACTTCTAAATAGCCCAGAAACCGTAACAGTTACTATTATCCTCCGTAACCTTATATGCCATAGTGCACTGAAACGATTTAAGGACGCATGTCACACCGAAACGAACCAAACACCGAATTTTAAAATACCGAGCTCCGTCTGATATTTGGTTGAAATGTACTAACAGTTATCCAATTTCCTATCAATAGAGTAGGTTGTAAAAAATAAACTGAAATAGTACATTATGACACAAGTGCGAAAAACATGAAATTCGAAACGAGTGGCGATGTTTTAAATCGACACGAGTTACGAATTTCGTTTTTGCACGTGTCTCGTACGACGTTTTTTAGTACAGATGGCCCTGTGAAGTTTCAAACCTGACGTAAAATGACACACTTCTCGCACTAGAGCCTAAAAAAGGCACTATCTGTACTAAAAAATGTATTTTAAAACAGTGAATCGAATGATGTACAAAAACTTTTTTTGATAAATTTCGAGATACTTAGTTTCTGCGTAAGGCAGCCGAACAGTGTCAACCTATTACTATTATTACCGAAGGATTCAATGACTTTAAATCAAGAAATCAGATATGAAGATGATCCCTAAATAAATAAAAAAAACCGACTTCAACCGATTTCTGCAATATCCCATAACGATTTGTTCTAAGCTGGTTAAAAAATAATTATTTAAGACTTATCCTGGTTTTCTAATGAATACCATCACCAACTAGATAGTCAAAGACAAGATAAGGTGTACACAAAAATGTTCAAAAATATGTCCCAGTGTACTCTAATTCTGTGTAATAAGAACATCGTAACAAATTTTTGAGCGGATTCTTTCGATACTTATTTTTGCAGTTGACTGGACCAAATTAAAATGGAGCCAATCGGCAATCAGTTTTCAAATATAAAAAGTAATCAGTTCACTCAGTCGGAAGTTCTGAGGTAACAAACATTAAAAAAATACAGTAGAATTGAGAATTTATATTAAGTCGGTAGAAAATTGAGCAAATCTGCTCAGAACAGCCATAATGTTGACGTGTTAACATGTCCATTATTGGGATGTTTACGATACGAAAGCTTGGAAAAACGTATCCAGCTTTGCCACGGATCGCATTATGTACGGTGTAATAACGTCCGTGCTCATACGTTGCACTGGAACTATTTGCTTTATACCGAGCACTGCTCCCAGAATTGCACATAATGCACCTAGCTGTGCCTGTACTAAACGAGATTCTCCGAATATTTTGGCTAGCCTCCGAATTTATCGTACTGGCGAAGACTTTATCTGCGTTATTATACGTGATGACGGCAATAAGGATACATTTATAAATATTAGATGTCATATACCAAATAAAAAGTACCAAGATCATCAACGTCCGAGATGGGAATCGAACCCACATACTCGGCTTTCGCGAATTAGCGTATCGCCGGTCAATTTCCTTATTCGTCAATTTGCTGATTCAACAATTTAGTGATTAGACTGTTTCTTAATTTGCCAATTTCCTAATTTGCCAGTTTCACTTATTTGTCTGTGTCTGTAATAAGACAGTTTCTTGAGTCGCAAACTTCCTTATTCCTCAATTATCTCACGTTGACAGTTTTGCTATTTCGTTATTTTCCTAATCCGTTACTTTCTTTGTTCATTAGATAGTTTAGTTTGTCAGTTTTCCCCTCTCATCATGATCATATTAAAGAGCGTAAAGTAAAACCGACTAATATGGCTTTCAAGTGTCTGAAGATTATCGTATCGATATATTTTTCAAAACGTCATAGATTGACGTGCACCTTGGTGCTATAGTTTGTTGTTTAGAGTATTATTTATTTTGTTGTAGTTAGAAAGGTTAAATGTTCCAACGTCTTTGGCAGAGGGGAAACGATATGGGGCCCATTTCTCAAAAGCTTGTAACTTGTAATACAAGTGGAAGTCTCTTTTTGACAATATTAATTAGATAAGGACTTCCGCTTGTATTACAAGTTACAAGTTTTTGAGAAATGGGCCCACGAAGGCGACTCCATTACTAAATCCTTCAAGGTGCAATGTGCATACTTAATGTTACACAATGGATTCTTTAAAAAAACATTTAAATTTTTTGGTTTTTTTATTTGACAAATTTTTTGTGCCTTGATAATATTATCATTTTGACATTATGCCCTCATTTATACATCTCACAAACAAAACAAAACTATAAGTAACTACAGCCTCTTTATTCTTTAAAGTACCTACCTACCTATACTTTATTTATTTCATCTTTATTGGACAAATAAAAAATAAAAATACAAAGGGCGGACTTAATGCCAGAGGACATTCTCTACCAGTTAACCACTGCTATTCTTTATTATTTCCTTAAATATATGACATCCTTACAAAAAATTACACATTTTGAAATAAAACAAAACACATATTTTACTTTACCATTTTCCTAACTTAAGATACCTCCATAACTTAACAAACTTACTTAACTTAGAAATACATAAAACGCAACGTATCCTTACTGAGAAATTATTAAGAATTAGTGAACTCAAAAATAACTGACAAGCATAATTTAATTTATACGCTTGTCTATTCGCCTTGACACGTTGATCATGTCCAACCTAGATAGACATGTCCATATATTTATCTTTTGGAATAAAATAAAATCATTGACTATATTCTTGATACGCTCATCGAGTCTTAATGATCGTTTTTTTCTGTTACGTTCGGAGATGTATATAGAGCGCTGCCTTATTTTGAAGTCTACATGTTTTGCTTCTTGCCTAATAACGCTTATAAAAAAATAGAGGTTTGGTTTTCGTCCCATTTTCTTATTGATGCGGTTGTGCCACGCTTCAACCATATTGATAGTTCGATGTCGCTCCTCAGAGCAGCTGAGGCAATCGATGTATATGCCCATCCAAACATTTGAGACGTATGAATTAAATTTTTCATAAATCACTGCAGACTTTTCAAGAATCGTGAGCCAACCTTCTGGGATGTATAAAGTCGGCAGAAATGCCAACGCTGAACACATTCTGATATGTCGGCGACTCGCAATAGTATCGGGGATTTTTAATTCTTCAGCTTTACGCAACAAGCATTGCTTGTAATGAAAAAAACAACCCACGATTTTTGCTACTGGAAAATTTTCTTTTATTGCCTGAATTGCACCCAACTCAAAATCCACATGTATTTTAACTGGTTTGAAATTCAGTATTAACTGTTTTAAACATTTAAAAACAGTATCGTAAGTTGCTTTTTCTTTATTGGGCAGTAGGCAATAAGCTAACGGAACGACATTTGTTTCCGTTTCAGAGCTCCCTACATCAGCGTGCATAGAATAAAGTTGTTTATAGGGTTTAGGGACACACTTAAACGTACCATCATAGAATATTTCTTTCATACCGCTACTTTGTTCTATAGCAAAGAGTGTCATGAAAATAAGAATATTGTTTTCTTCATAGACGAGAAAATCTTTCGACAATTTTTCTGGAATTACCACATCCTTTAATGACCGGAAAACTGTATTTTTCACGTTTAATTCTTGCCGTCTGGCCCTGTATAAACCATTTTTAATGGAATTAAAATTTGGTATTATGTCAACACACTCAGAATCGGGCGTTTTCAGATGTTTCAGGCTATCTTCATAAATTGATTGCACTGATCCGTATTCTTCACGCACTCTTTTTTTGCAATTGTTTAAAGCCTCTGCAACAAGATTGGTACCGTGATCTGGATAGCAGCCAAAACAATGTTCAGTTTGTCGGATCACTGAAGTCACATCACCGTCGGTGGTTAAACTTCCTTTGCATGAATTTCTGTTATGGCATCGCCACCATAATGTGTCATTCCCATTTTTTTGGCCGAAGTTGTAACGATATCCGCTTTTAAGTAATATGTTTTTATTTCTTTCACTTGATATTACAATTAATTTGTCGTTGTCGCCCATTTTAAATTGTAATTTAAAATGCGTAATCTTTTTCGAAAACGGGAACTGTGACATATGACATATCTATCAGGAGATGCCAAGATTTAATCTTAGACGGCCAGTATTACGAAATGTAGGTAGGTATCGTAAAAGATTCGATGTAATCTCTACAAAGGTCAAAAGTTAGTTCTATCATTAGGTATACAAAATACGCAAGTATAATGGGTAGTTATCGGTAAGAACTGTTTAAGATAAACTATCGCAAATAAGACAAGCCTATACTTCACAGCTACAATTTTTAAAAAGTCATACTTAATGACGGTACCTATTCTTAACTCAAACTGTTGTACAGTTACCAGCAAAAGTATTGTTACGCCGGTGGCATAATAAAAACTACAAATATGATTTTAGACACGTTAGAAGCGTTTTCAGCAGGCTGAAATGCGTTTTCAGGCCGTTTCAGAAGGTCCTCTTTCACATACTACTAAATCAAATATTGGTTCACTATTGGGATGCATACTAACGAATGTAATAATATAGTTACGCATAATGTCTTCTAGCCGAAATATTGACAAGGCGAATCATATTTATGCATATTTTTTTACGCATAATATTTAAAAGCATACACATTAAAGGCATACCCGTCATAATAACTAATATCACACAGTATAAATACAAAATTGCGTAATAATTATTACGCATCATTTCACGATGCATACAAATAGTTAATCCTAAAATTAGACTACCAATTGGCATGATTGACATGCTATTACAGTTAGCTGCCTTTCGTTTACGATTGACGATTAAGCGTTAGCGATTGGCAACTTGTTTAAGCATCCAGGCGTTCTACTGTATACGGAGAATGACGGTAGATTCACATTTAGTTTTATGAATAAAAGTGACGGTGAGTAATAAAAAAATGTAAGCCATTAAGGAAAACCGATTGTGAAACATGGCAAATCAAGTGTGTATAACATATGGGAACAATAGTGAGGTCGGCGGGGGTCTGCGATGCAGACCCCCTCTTCTGCGTAGTTAAGGCGCTTCGCGCCTGGACAACACACTAACCTAACCTAACCGAATTTATCTATACTTTGAAATTAGATAGTAACGCATTTTAATATTTTAGATTCAAGAGACCCGCAACAGAATAAAAACATTATAAAATATGTAAAATACTCAATATGTAAAATGCATGTTAATTGATTTAAAATTGATGTTAAACAAAGAAAAAGTGTTTTATTCAAATAGGGAACTAAAATTATGGTTTCCGAAATATATATGGCTAGTAACCATTAGTCCAAACAGTAATATGCGTAGTAAACATTAGGCAAATATTAATTAGTCCAAGTTAAATTATTACAAAACTTTAATATGCGAACAAAGTAGTATGCCGAAATAATTACTATGCGATAGTATATTTATGCTAATACAAATTATGCGAAGAAAAGTATGCCAAAATAGAATAGCCTGAAAAATATTATGCGACCAGAAGGTATACCTCAAATATTCACCCCAGATACCGTCGTTTTCAGGCGCCTGAAACATGTTTTCAGGCGTTTTCAGGACCCCTTTCGGGCCTCTCAAGTACAAATCAGTATATAGCTAAATTTCCCATAGGAGTGAAAGAGAAAGCACTATTAGATAGAGACAGCACGAGAGACTGTTCTGGAAGGATGTGAACGAGACAGCTATAGAGAGAACATTCTGGACGGGTGTGAAAGAGAAACCTGTAGAAAGAGACAGCGATACTCTAGAATGTTCGCATACAGTCCACACTGACCGACCTAACTCGGGAACTTTCTAGAGTCGAATTATCTCGATCTTTGTAGATTCGAGTGGCTTGTATATATATATACCCAGCATGTCCCGGCCAAGGGGTAGTTTTCAAGTGAGACAGCGAAGAGCTAACATTAAGACCGAATACTGCGAATCTAACTGCGAGTTTGAGAGTGTAAAAGTAGACCAGTATTAAGTGTGTGATTAGTGTTTTAGTTGGTGTTTGTTCTTTTAATTAGTAATTAAAGTATCAGTTTTAATTAGTGGCTTGTTTATACATTTTCTATAGAAAACCCACCCCACAAACGTAACAGTATCTTCCACGACCAAGGCCCCTAAAATATGTGACTCGCCCTTATGGCTCTACAAATAAATTGTGTTATGTGTAAGATATTTTTACAGTCTTTGTTGTGAAAGATAATTTTGCAGGTGACTGTACAGCAGAATAGCAGAAAACATAACTATGTATGGTGTCGAATAGTAGTTTTAAAATAATATTCTATGAGATGACTAGAAATATCAATGAAGCATCAATAGGTTTATCTTTTGATTATGTATCAAGCCTTGCGGTGTCTTGCGATACGCAAGATGCTGTAATCACCCTGTATATTTGATAAATCTAAACACGACCATGAGAACCTGACAACTAGTGAAACTGGCGAATATGGAAGCTGATTACCTAGGGCAAATGACCACCTAACCTAACCGACGAATAATTAAAATAGCACATAAGGAAACTAGCAAATTTATGAAACTGTAGCATAGCAAAACTGACGAATGAGGAAATTGAAGGTTAAGGAAAATGACCAACTAGCGAAATTGTCGACCTAGTCAAAATTACCAAATAGTAAACTGTTGAATCAGTAAATTGACGAATAAGGAAATTGACCGCCGATACGCTAATTCGCTTTCGCGGCTGATGCCTGTAACCCCTCAGCCAGTCGGCCCTAGCAACTACCGGTAAAATTTCTCGAGTATATTAAATCTCTTACAAGGCCTTTGAAGGATGAATTTGTCACCACCCAACACTTCCCGCGAGTGTCTTAAGAGTCCACTAATGAAGTGCCCCTGAATATTCATTTATACGACAAAAACTTAAAAAATAGTTAAATCGAGGCACACTTTCATCAAAAACATATGCAATGTTAAGCCTGGCCCCCATACCACAAAACTTTACAAGCGTACAATTCTACAAAATTGTCAACTTTTTATATGGGAATTTATACAATTTTGTAGAATTGTACGCTTGTAAAGTTTTGTCGTATAGGCCACTGGACGTCGGCTTCTCATATTATTACCTATGTGTATGGATGCATTAGGAGGTAAATGTTCAGAATCCCCATGCCGGGCAACAGGGTTACCGATTGCGGCAGTGTTTCTAAATACTACGAGGATGCCTATCATCAATCTTCTACATAAACTTTAATCGTTTCACAAGAATACCTACGTCGCCCGTGTCTTACGCCTATGATACCTAACTAGATACGCTAAGTGTCTGAACACTAAGATAAATCTGGGAGCAACCTAGACGTTTAAACCATTAGTAAATGGCTGAGCGCTATATACGCCACTAATGAGAACGAACGCCGTGACAACTCACAGATTACACCGTCCACAGACATATATACAGCAGATTTGAGCAAAAAGTATTAGATTACTTCTGTAAATTACATTTGTTATGTACTTTGCAATTTAGTGTAATCTAGATTACAAAGTACACATGCAAAAGTAACCTGATGAAGTAATTAAATTAGGTTTACATACACACTGACGCGCTCCTATGAAATGGTTTTCACGGAAGACCAGCGTCAAGGTATCTAACAAGTAGATATCTTGACATGAAGCTGAGTTTCTAAGAAAACCTTTTCAGAACCGCTTTAAAAAAAATTGCTTGTTATAGTATGTACGAATTTTAACCGCAATGAACAAAATATTTTTCTTTAATCGAATTACTTTTTGCGCAAATCTGATATGCATGACATAATTTTAATTTGAACGAATGTCTACAGGCTTTAGTAGTTCAGAATTACTCATAATCAAGTACGTACTTTAATTTAGATAGTTAGTTTGTCCGCAATGGACCTAATGATCACAATTTGCTCGACTCGAATTTAGCTCTCATCGACTTTCAAAAGCAGATGTCATAATAATGTTTACTATTGTGACTCGGTACATTAAAAAATAAATAAATATTAACTGTGAGTAAAATAAATATTTATCAAGAAACATACTCAAACTGACCTAGCTCCACTGTAAACTCATTGATGGCTTTGTGTTGTGGTCATTAAGCTACATACACGTAATCATGACTGTGACACAAAAAAATATGATAAAGAATTGACCTTAACGGTAACTCGAGACCTGCAGTTTTGCTGGCAAAGTCACTACCGACTGAGCTGGATTCAGTAGCCATGAAAATTAATTGATGAGAGATTTCTTTTGAATCGACCCAAAAGAGACCTCTGATATTTTTTTGTATATCTAGAAAAATATGTCTGTGTCACCGTCGCACTGCGCGGTCGTAATTTTACGTAAGTACGTAATATAAATTTAATTTAAAACCTTTAAATGGGCCCTGCACCCAATTATAGGCAGCGATATATTTACTGGATTCATTTATGTAATGCAAAATCGGTATTTGGTAAGAGTAATAATGTTTAATCGTTATTAATGGCTGAATATAAAATTACTTGCTTCTGTCTATGAATACGCGTGCTTTGAAATATTTTTGGTTATTATCATGAAAATTAGAGAAACAAGTTATAAATTAATATAAGCCGAAGATCTTGTAGAATCTATGTTGTTGTAAAAGAATCTGAGCAAGTCTAAACACGACGTACATTGCCGTTATTTATTATTTTTATTTATTTATTTTTCCACTCTGTTTGTCGTTTACCTCATGAACAATCCCGCAATTTGTCTACATTTGATTTGCATAATTATCACAAAGGGCGGGACCGGCGCAATGATTAGTAAATTTCATTAGTTTACAACATTTACTTTACTTAATAAATACAAAATTTATACAATCCGCCCAAATCACATACTTAGGAGGCACTGGTCTCGCCCGGCGGTGATAGCTGATAGCTGGGCGAGTATCGCCCAGTATAGTATAGGCACTGGTCTCACCGCGAGCTACTAAGCTATGAATTATCGGCTATAAATACGAACAAAAGAGACACGGCGATACTGATGGTTTTTGGGAGTAAATAGCAAAGTAAACTATGAGAAACAGTGTAAATGAAGATCATATATTTGGGATGTTGACACACACGGAAGACAATCGACGGATAGACAGCGTCTTATTTAAATTCTTGTTTTCTATACTATAAACAAGTAAGTTTGGTTTACGAAGAAGGTTCCAACACTGGCCCTTAAACCAAACAATCTTGTTCCACAAACTAATTCGTCATACACTTTAAAATACTAGTTACAAAAACTGTATAAAAATTCCATGTACTGAACTTACGCTACAACATTCAAGTTCAGTTATCAACATGACATTTTAATTAAATAAACATTTTCTAAAATAATAACCAGTCTATTAATTTTATGTAATTACTATCATGTCAACTTAAACCCAAAAAAGACAATGATGGTAACTACACAAATAAAGTGTACAACATAATATACCTATGTCTGTAACATGAGCTGTCTCATAAACATATTGTGTTTAACTTTACACAACGGCTTCGTCAGTAAATCTGCCAACATCTCATTAGTACTTAGATACTTAATAACAATCGTATTGTTATTAACAAGTTGCCTAATAAAGTGATGCCGTATATCAATATGTTTTGTCCTAGCATGATGTAAAGAGTTCTTACACAATCTTTGTGCCGATTGATTGTCATTGTAAATAGTGGGCACAATGTCCTTATTAGTAATTTCTTTTAGAAACGTACGAATAAACAGACCCTCTTTACATGCGTCAGACAGTGAATAGTATTCGGCTTCGGTGGAGCTGAGACTAACTGTCTTTTGCTTACGACTTTCCCAAGTTATTACTGACTCACCTATTTTGAACACATAGCCCGAGTACGACCGGCGGTCCACGTCGTCGCTGCCCCAGTCCGCATCCGCATACCCAGTAACCTCCAGCTGCTGCTTGCTCTTCTTAAAAGTTAGACGGAGATCCATAGTACCTTTCAAGTAGCGTAGAACTCTTTTCGCTGCTTTCCAGTGGGTCTCTGTAAATGATTCATTAAATTGGCTTAAGTAGCTGACTGCATATGCGATGTCTGGTCGGGTACAGATAGCAATATACATAAGGGAACCTACAAGACCTCTGTAATCGTACGTATCATCCCTTTTACTGCCCCTAGGTAACTTCAGTCCAACTTCCATGGGAGTAGGTGAAGACTTACAGTCTTCCATCTTAAATTTCTTAAGCACCATCGCGATGTAGCTAGATTGGTCGAGGGTAATTTTATTATCATCCTTACACAATCTCATACCTAACACCTGATGAGCTGACCCTAGATCTGTCATATCAAATTCCTTCATTAATTTGACCTTGACATCTAGCTTGTCACGTTCGTCACCCGATGAAAACAATATGATGTCGTCCACGTACAGAGCAATAATGATAAACGACCGCTTAAGGCGCTTGAAGTAAACACAAGGCTCAGACGATGATTTATTGAATTTCAATTTTTGACATAGAACGTGATCAATCTTTTCGTACCAAGCCTTCGAGGCCTGTTTTAAACCGTATATGGCTTTATTTAATTTGTAGACCTTACTTTCCTGGCCCTTAACTATAAAGCCTTCCGGTTGTTCCATGTACACAGTTTCTTGTAAGTCACCATTGAGAAATGCTGTTTTCACATCAAGATGTTCAATCTGCATACCATACTCAACCGCCAAGGCTAACAGAGTACGTATGGTGGAGTACCTGACAACCGGTGAAAACGTCTCCTCATAATCAATGCCATATTGTTGCGTGAAGCCTTTGGCAACTAGGCGAGCTCTATATTTTAATAATTCACCGTTCAGTCCACGTTTCACTTTGAACACCCATTTGCATTTTACAGGTTTCCGTGACTTACAACGATCAGTAAGTGTCCAACATTTATTTTTAATGAATGAGTTGTACTCACATGACATTGCTTCCCTCCAACTGTCAGCATGTGGACTGCTCAATGCTTCCCCTACCGTGCCGGGAGCATCTGGATCCGCCGTACCCGCCAAGAATCCCGAATGGAGTAAGCTCGATGAACTATCATATTCCGTGTCCGTAGTCTCCTCCTCTGGAATATAAGTCTCATCATATTCACTTGAACTAGGCGAATCGTCAATTGTGATCGTACTTGTTCGATCGACAACACGCTGAGCATCACTCACTGCAGATGTTTCTGGCTGTACCGAAGTTGGATTAAGCAATTGATTTTCACTAAATGTATTTAAATAATTTTCATTTTGTGTAAATAATTCAATTGACTTAATGTCATTGTCAACGTTAACATTTGATAACTTTTTTATGAACGTATTTTCTAAAAAGGTTACATCTCTGGCTTTTATGCACTTTGTTGGTTCTTCCGGATCTATCAATCTATAACCCTTTGTATGTTCACAATAACCAACAAAAATGTACCTTTTGCATTTCGGGTCTAATTTTGAATGCTTTTTAAGGTTCATTGCATAAGCCACAGAGCCAAAGATACGTAAATGACTTAAGCATACCTTTTTGCCACTCCATTTCTCCTCGGGTGTGCTTCCCAAGACAGCTTTTGTAGGACAGCGGTTTTTGATATAAACTCCCGTATTGACAGCTTCAGCCCAGAACTCATTACCCAGGCCCGCATCTTGCAGCATGCATCTCGCAGCTTGCATCACAGTCCTGTTGGCGCGCTCCGCGACCCCGTTTTGGGCGGGCGAGTCAAGAACAGTTGTATGATGCTTGATGCCATTGCTCTTCAGATAAGCCTGAAATGCAGAACTGGTGTATTCTCCGCCGTTGTCGCTACGTATCGCCTTTATCTTTTTACCTGTCTGGTTCTCTACTAAAGCCTTAAACTCTTTAAACCTATCAAATACTTCACTCTTTTTGGTTAAAAAGTATACAAACGTCCTCCTAGAATAATCATCTATAAAAAGCAAGAAATACCTCGCACCGCTGAGAGACGCACAAAGCAGCGGTCCACATACGTCAGTATGTACGAGCTCCAGGACCTCTTTTGCCCTGCTGTGAGATTTCTTAGGAAAGGGCACCCTGCTGGCTTTACCGTTGACACATGCTACACATGTTTCAAAATCTCGAGTATCGTAAGATATACCAGAAGCCATACCTTTTCTTAAGAGTTCCATGCTTCTCCGGTTCAGATGCGCTAACCTAGAATGCCAAACCTTCTCTGTAGCTGCAGAGACACTTTCATCGTTGGTATGCGCACGCTCTTCCTCCACTGCACCATTGGCTGCAATTTCATTCTGGAAAGAAATTTTAGAACCAGCCCTGACAGTGTCAAGTACATATACGTCATTTTTTAAAGAAGCAGTCGCTGCAAGCACCCCATCGTCAAGTATCTCACAACCATCGGAGTCGAATACTACTACAAAACCCTTTTTTGCTAAGGCACTAACTGATAGTAAGTTGGCAGCTAAATTAGGTACATAATGCACATCACTTATAGTCTTTAGTGTGTTGTCACGTAATTCAACCTCAACACTGCCGCGCCCAGCCGTAAAAAGTTTCTCTCCGTTAGCTACCGTCACTTGTAACGATTTTTCGGTTTTCACACCGCTCATGATGCTCGCATCACGACAAAGATGACTTGCTGACCCGCTGTCCACGTACCAAGAATCGCTTTCGACGTTCACAGACAGCGCCGTAAGCAACGCCTTCGATGATGAAGCCTCCTTACCGCATCTCTTTTTATTCAACATCGGACAATCTCTTTTAAAATGTCCGGTCTTCTTACAGACAAAGCACTTTGGCACCTTTTTCGCAGCCGCCAGAGCCGTAACCTCGTCTCCGTCCCGCCTGCTATCCTCACGACGCAACCTTTCCTGAAGCAGCTTCGCCGATACAACTTCGCTAGCCAATTTGATATTTGAGTTTTCAATTGCCATAATTAGCGGGTCGTAATCCTCGGGCGGTCCGCTCAGCATGATAACCGCTACAAAGTCATCCTCCAACCCTGCACCGATATACTGTAGTGGTTGCGCAACGTCCGTGATTTTGTTCAAGTACTTTTCCATACTTTGGCACTCCGTCAACTTTGTACCAAACAAAGTCCGCAGTAGGCCTAGCCTCCGACATAATCCCTTGTCTTCATAAGCTTTCTGAAGGCTTACCCACGCTGTGTGCGCCGAGATCACATTCCTTATGTGTACAAAGACCGACGATTGCACTGACAACGCAATGCGTGCAAGCGCCTTCTGGCTCTTCTTCACATTTTCTGGAATTTTCCCGTCAACCTCTTTTTCCACAAATTCCCAAAGATCTTCGTGTATCAAAACCATTTTCATCATAAACTTCCACGAACTATAGTTTTCAATTCCTTTTAATTTTTCCAACACGAGTGGAGATGAGGAACTTCCACCGGACGCCATTTTAACTGACACCCGAAAATAACTATTTTTTCGTTATTTTACGCAGAATCACGTTTCGATTTTAATCGCAATCGCTGGGACATAACCTGATGGTTTTTGGGAGTAAATAGCAAAGTAAACTATGAGAAACAGTGTAAATGAAGATCATATATTTGGGATGTTGACACACACGGAAGACAATCGACGGATAGACAGCGTCTTATTTAAATTCTTGTTTTCTATACTATAAACAAGTAAGTTTGGTTTACGAAGAAGGTTCCAACAGATACTTGCCCAGCTATCAGCTATCACCGCCGGGCGAGTATCGCCGTGTCCCTTTTATTTCCACGGGAGTGCGTATCTTTTGTTCGTGTTTACAGGGTGGAAAGGGATTTATTTTATTTATTTATTTTATTATTCCAAAATATTACACAGTATTACAGTTCTTAAGATCTAAGGCACTGTGAAATTTATAATTAAACGCATGTATACAATTTAGGTAAAACACACAATCTAAAACTATTTAAAACAATTACATAAGTTTAACAAAAACACAGATATTTAATAAATAACAGTAGAAGGTCGGTTATCCATCGTCTCGCATAACCTCTTGCATTCGTCACAAAGCGTCTTCCAACTACTATCAAAAACATCGCAATCAGGTGCTGATTTAAGAAGCGCGTTTAAATATTGCAAAGCCCGTATTAGTGGCGATTCCCTGTACGCCGCCGTCCGCGCCTTAGGAACTGCCAGTAAGTCACGAGTACGTGGCCTTAGACCCATTTTTGATTGGGACAGAGAAGGCACAAGAAGCCGAACCAGCTGTGAGACCAGAAGGGGGCAGTCGGAATCCCCACGTAATATTCGGCAAGCTCCTATCACGAGTGCATAATTGCGCCTCACTTCCAAAGAGTTGAAGCCAAGAGTTCCGAGCAAAAACTTTGTCGGATAAAGGAAGGGGAAACGTCCGTAGGTCTTTTTGTATAAAAATCGCAAAAAAGCCTTTTGAATCTTTTCCAGTAGCAAGGAATAAGTCACCTCATGGGGATTCCACACTATAGATGCTGCCTCCAGCTTGCTTCTGACTAGGGAGGTGAAAACTAGCTTGATAACAACTGGGTTATCAAAGTCCTGAGCGTTGCGGATAACGAATCCCAATCTCCGGTAGCATTCAGTAGCTAGAGTTTTTATATGGTCGTGGAAATTGAGATGCGGATCGAATAAAACACCCAAATCCTTTATAGCCTCAACACGTTTAACCAAATCCGTTCCCAACGTGTAGTTGACCAACAAAGGACTGCGAGCCCGACTAAACGACATTACATTGCACTTTTCGGGATGAAATACCAGCTTATTTGCGATACTCCATTCATAGACTTGGTTAATGTCATGTTGCAGAGATTACAGTCCGACAGCTCTTGCACGCCATATATAAGCTTAAGGTCGTCAGCGTAAAGGAGACACTGTGCATGTCTAGGAAGAGAAGCCAAGTCATTAATCATGACGCTAAATAGAAAAGGCCCTAGGATTGAACCCTGGCTGACTCCGGAGCGAGTGTGATAGGATCTAGAGACGAAGCATCCGTGCTGCACATACTGTTGCCTGTCGCGTAGATAGCTGGCAAAAAAAACGAAGCAGGCTTGGCGAGAAACCGATTTCGCATAACTTCTTTAGCAATATGTCGTTATCCAGGATGACTTTCCTTCCCGCTACCGAACGAGTCTACCAACCATTACGATCGACTTTCAGTATGGGACCAACATCGAAAGCGTACATGGAAAATTGACTTTTCTATACTATTGACCTCTAACTAATCACTCACTTTGTATGAGGGGTAAAAATTTTTTCAAGATATTTCGATGTTGGTCCCATACTGAAAGTTGATCGTAATGGTTGGTAGACTCGGTCGGTAGCGGGAAGGAACGTCGTCCCTTTCCACCCTGTATAGCCGATAGTTCCTAGCTTAGTAGCTCGCGGTGAGACCAGGGGACTATTTTTCGAAAGCTTGTAACTTGTAACACAAGCGGAAGTCCTTACCCAATGAATAGTGTTAAAAAAACACTTCTACTTGTATTAAAAGTTACAAGCTTTCAAGAAACGGGCCCCAGTGCATTACTCCTCTTTTCACAACATGTCTAGTAGCTCATACGAAACAAAAACAAGTGCGAATCAAAGTGCTCCGCACAAACGCTATACAAACAATTGCCACAGCCTGTCCACATTTAGCTTTGCATTCTACGAACGTTCCCGTAGGCGAGTTTCAGACTGACGAAAATTCAGCACGTAAACAGGAAATGAGCTGCTTAAACGGTTACGGGTGTTTTACTCTATTTTTAACCAACTTCAAGAAAAGAGGAGCTTGTAAGTATGTTAATCGATATCTCCGTCAATCTCAAACCTATTTTTTATTTTAATTGACTTGTTACCTTTTAATTTCCTCGATGTCTTAGTCGATCTTTCAAAACTATGTTTTTTTTCATGAAGCTGTTATTGTTTGGGCATTTCCCCGAGCGTTTCAACCGTCGTGACTTCGGTGGCAGCCTAATCACACGAATCCCGTGAGAGATACAAGAACTTTTGAATATATTGGTAGTCGACAACTACCAAGCTATCTCAAAAAATATGAGATAGGTATCTCACCCACGGAAATCGGGTAATTAGGTAATGTTGCCACCGTAGACACGGCGGTTGAAACGCTCAGAGAAATGCCCGTTTGTGTATAATTTTGATATGTTACTATTATACAGCTTTTTGTCGCTTTCATCGAATGATATATGTTATATAAGTCCCGAAGAGTCAGATACAAGAGTGATGATAAAATCAGATCCATTTGCGAATTTCGAACAGGCGTTGAGTTTAAATCTTGCCGTGTCAGGTGTAGTGATGCGAGATGGAGAATTGTATTATTCGGGGAATTTAATTTTTTTTTGATTTTTCATAAATAATTTTTCCTTTGTCTTGCGTACAGGTTAATAATATAGCTAAATAGTAAATTTTCTCAGGGCTGATTTTCCAATGTCCAAATAAAAGTAACCATCAATTAAAATCATCAATATCCTTTTCTCAATTCATCAGCCAAGAGCTAATGTTTATCGAACAACAAATGTCAATTGGAACTGGTTCTTAATAAGTAAATATGTATACTGTATTAGTGCAAGTATGAAGAGTAGCGTATATCAGTAATTTAAAATCAAATATGTACTCTACGTAGATCAAATTATATGTTAGGATTTTTTATTTGCATGATTCAAATGTTACTACTATTGCGATTATTTATGGATCTATTAAGGCTTTGGGATCAAATGTCGATCTGTCGGAGCTCAGAGCTTGAGCGTCAATTAATGCCGAAATCCTACTTAGTGCCGACGAGCTTTCATGCGAGGTCTAAAACCGTCATTTTTTGCAAGCAAATCCTCTAAAGTATGATTAACGCAGCGTAGAACGTCCACCTACAATAATAGATACAGGTCCCTTACAACACAACTGGTACATAATACAATACAATACTCTTTATTGCACACCATAAAAACAGTAGAATAACAAATATACAGTGTTACAAGTACAGGTATTACAATGGGCGGTCTTATCGCTAAAAAGCGATCTCTTCCAGACAACCTTAAGGTAACCTTAAGGTTAATATTATATATGGAGGTCAAAAGGGGAGGCCTATATTCAGCAGTGGACGTTCTTCAGCTAAAATGTTGATGATGACTAAACCCCTGTCACAGACAACATAACCTCAAGACGTAGCATAGCCGGGCGACCCCCTCTGTCACGCATACGGTGAATTCACTCTATATTAGAGCCACGCCCCCATTGCTAACTTCAGTCTGCGGCCGGAGTTCATGAGATAATTACGAAAGTTTTAACGTGATTTACGTCATGCAAAATGCATTACTGTTGCGTGAAATTGTGTGGCAAGAATACAAAAACATCTAGTGTGCAAAAAGATGGTATTTCGTTTCACAAGTGAGCAATTTTTTATAAATTTCAATTAAAATTAAAAATAGTTTAAGCATAAAATTTAGTGCACTCGTTGATGTCTTTTTACAAAGTCTCTTTCTAATACTTTGCACGAAGTATAACTCCCTCCTTGTCTAGCGTAACGAGCAGGTAGGCCGTCTGAACTAGGGATGGCCGTAGAGTATGTTTGTTTACTATCGATAACGTAACTAAAGATAAATTAAAATCTTTATTCTCAATCGTACCAAGCAACAGACTCTGCGGTGGAGTCTCCGTATCCGAACTAGTGATGTCTATGCCTGCAGTCTGTTTACTATCGATAAGATATTACGATTATATTCAATTATCCTCAAATAAATTTTGGTTTAGTGTAAAGTGTAGAAGTATAATTTTCAAAAATACTATTATGTTAAATAATATTGTGTATCTTCTCTAAATGCCCAAACATGAAAGAAATGTGGATGAATGCTACAAAACGGTCACATGATTGGTTTCCTGCTCCTAGCAGTGCGATATGTTCTCGACACTTTAAACCGGAATATTTCAAATGAACAAAAACTAATAATAGACGAATTTTATATACAACGTATTTTAATGGTAGTTTTTTGGTAACTTTGTAACTACGAGTTAATGATTGTACAAATAAAAGTATATTGTATAAAATTGTTTTATTTATAGTCTCAGAAAAGATATACAGGGTGGAAAGGGACGACGTTCCTTCCCGCGACCGACCGAGTCTACTAACCATTACGATGAACTTTCAGTATGGGACCAACATCAAAAGCGTCCATGGAATATTGACTTTTCCATACAATTGAACTCTAACTAATCACTGACTTTGTATGAGGGGTTACATTTTTAAAAACATAAATTTCGATGTTGGTCCAATACTGAAAGTTCATCGTAATGGCTGGTGGACTCGGTCGGTAGCGGGAAGGAACGTCGTCCTTTACCACCCTGTATTGTGATATTAATATTTGACCGCAACTTTGTCTGCGTGGATGATGATGATAAAATAACTATCATTTGTGCTTTCCCGGGTCTTAAACTATCTCCATTCCAAATTTCATCTCATCATCATCATCAGCCTATGATAGTCCACTGCAGGACGTAGGCCTCTCCTATTATCTATACGTATAGACGCATTAGGAGGTAAA
Organism: Thaumatotibia leucotreta; assembly: GCA_025490895.1. Classification (NCBI taxonomy): domain Eukaryota; kingdom Metazoa; phylum Arthropoda; class Insecta; order Lepidoptera; family Tortricidae; genus Thaumatotibia; species Thaumatotibia leucotreta. Next base: position 25,412 of record JALPQI010007123.1, on the reverse strand, counting down.
TGCCCATAATCGCCACGCTGGGCAAGCGGATTGGCGATCGCAGTAATGTGTCCACTATGATGACGCTGCTGCCCATCAACCATCTTTTATCAAATAATGGTCAGTGACACTTCAATCCCTTAGTCGACTCTTACGACACCCGCAGGAGGAGTTGGGGTAGTGACAAATGTATTCTTACTGCCGTCACCACACGGCAAAAAATTTCATCTAAACCGGTTTAAATGTGAAGATGAAGACACAGCAGACAGACAGTACAAATATTTTTTTTATGTAAAGTGCATTTTATTTGTCACACCAGAAGTTGCGGGTAGAAGCTAGTATCATAATATATCTTCATCTGCGGGGATGATGATGATAATGATGATGATGAATGAAATATCGTATATATGTCCTTTTCAGGGTCTTAAATAATCTCCATTCAAAATTTCATCTAAATTGGTTCAGCGATTTAAGCGTGTAGACTCAGTAAGCTGACGACATACGGACATGGATTTACGGTTTTGTCGGTAAGTCACTGACAAATATCGAATTGTGAAAGCGATAGACATTTTAACCATCGATACTTTTATCGACATTCGGAAATCACTAGCGACCGGCGGACATTTTTGTTTTACGCCTCATTGACCTTGAAACGACGAATCACAACACAGTTAACTCGTGTTACGCCGCCCGCACCTCAGCATTTTTGGCAGCATCGGTTTAAATGAAATAATTGTCTAAAGCTACGTGTCGTGTTTAGGTTATGTTGTCTGTGACCTGTGACCCCTGTGAACAATTTAAAGATTGTTTCTACGTCTTTAAAAAAAATATTATAACTACCTGTGAAGGTATGGAAAATAATATCATCGAGACATTCGCCCTTTAGAAGGTACCTATGCATAGTTATTGTGGGAATGTAACCCGGGACCGGTGGCGCAGCACTATCCAGGCCCCAGTAGAATTATCGGCACCTTCGTTCCGACTCATTTGGCCCCGTCGGCAATTTACTTTGTTCCAGCTCTCAAAAGTAACGATGATTCGGAGATAAAATGTTAGATTGTGAAATTAAATGCAAATTCTTACATTTAATTTCTCAATATAACTTGATTTAGTAATTTTCATGGTTTCTAAAATGCAGCTTTATCATCTATAGTCCACTGCTGGACTTAGTTCTTCACTATTACGTATTAAGGTATTAACAGGTAAATGCTAATCGCTACTAAATAAGTGTGTTGGAAGAAAAATTGTGAAATACAATTTATGTTTACTTATTACTGATTTGGCCGTAAGGCGACGGGAGTATGAATAGACTTGTTACTTAAATTATTTAATTCGAATGTAAATAAATATTTATTTAAAATGTAAATAAATATCGTGGAACAATCTCACTCAAATCGATATAGTCGTACGCACAGATGTCAAATCTAATTCTGTGGTCGTACGGCAAGTCCAATAGGATTGTTTTGTTGGTAGGTACAGTCAAAGGTAATACAGTATAAGGTGTACATAAAAATGCTCAAAACTATGTCCCAGTACACTCTAAAGGTGCGTTCAAACCAAAAGAGCATTCGCTGTTCTATCGCCCGCTCTACGAAATCAACCAATCACGTTTTGTGTAACGATCGAATTTCGTAGAGTGGGGGGTTAGAATAGCGAATGCTCTTTTGGTTTGAACGCACCTTAATTCTGTGTAATAAGAACGTCGTAACATATTTATGAGCGGATTCTTTCGATACTTATTTTTGCAATTGACTGTACTAAGCGACGACATACATAGTTGGTGGATATGTATCCACATTATTACGTGTACAATGTAAGTACGTACATAATATACGTATAATCATAAAAAACAATAATTACTACGAGACTTTAATGTGATAAACACAAATAAATGTCCTCCCTGGGATTCGGACCCGGAACCTCCAGCTTCGTAGACAGGATCACCTGTCTACTAAACTACTAACCTGTCAACTCCATACATGTCCAATCCAATTTAACCCTGCCTACGCCTTTGTTTCATACTAACTCTTAAAGAAATCCTCTAACAGCCCGCATGTTCAACGCGTGGGTTTTCTTTGTAACACGGTAGGGATTAATTTCCTTTCCTTTTTAGGAATAAGCGATTTTTTCCCGTTTCTCTTCACCATTTTCCGTTTTTAACATAGATTGTTTACTTTATTTTAATATTCTATTAATGTATTCCAAATAAAAAGGCCATATGCTATGCAGGACCGGTCATTTTAGCAATCTTTGGGAAATCTTAGTATTTTTTTATTATTTTAATAAGATGTATTATTATACTGTTTTGAAAAAATAAGTCCACCCGAGTTTCTTACTGGTTCTTCTCAGGAACGGTGTAGGGTTAGATCCAGTAGTAGATTTTTTTCTCTCGATAATGTCAGACGATTCGAAAATGCTTTTTTTTATTTATTAGGATATAATACTAACATTTTTTATGATAGTATCGTGAAATCATATTGGTTTGTCTCGATACCTCAATCCACAGTAGGTACCTACTTAACTTATAATCTTATAAATAAGCTTACCTCATTAATAAGCTTACTTGAATAAAGAATAGTTTGACTTTGACTTTGAAGCCTATGTTCAGCTGTGGACGTCTTTCAGCTGAAGTGATTATGATGATGATGTTATAGCATATTTGAGAATGTCGGTGAACTTAGTATTTTTCTTTGGTATATATCATCATCATATCAGTCGAAAGACGTCCACTGCTGAACATATACCTCCCCCAATTGCCACAATGACCGGTCCTTCACCAGTTCATCAGTCCACCTTGTCCCGGGCCTACCCACGCTACGCCTTCCGGTACGTGGCCGCCACTATCTGTCCCAACGGACTTAAGTATTGTTATATATGTCGTCTTCTTCTTCATCAGCCTATGATAGTCCACTGCTGGACGTAGGCCTCTCCTATTAACTATGTGTATAGACGCATTAGGAGGTAAATGCCCATAATCGCCACGCTGGGCAAGCGGATTGGCAATCGCAGTAATGTGTCCACTATGATGGCGCTGCTGCCCATCATCCATATTTTATCAAATAATGGTCAGTGACACTTCAATCCCTTAGTCGACTCTTATGACACCCGCAGGAGGAGTTGGGGTGGTAACAAATGTATTCTTACTGCCGTCACCATACGGCTACGGTTATATACGTATGACAACTTAATTTAGAAATACAAAACAGGACGCAAAAAAATAAGCTGAGTTTCTTGCAAAACCAATTGCATGGTAACTAAAGTTTATTTAAGAGTTTAAAAGGAGTAAGAAAGTATTTCTTTAATCCCGTGGGATCGAAACGGAGGACTTAATCCGGCACTAACCGACACGGACAAGAAATAAACAAGAAAATAAACTGTATCTGGCTTAGACTGTCTGGTTGGGAATTAAATGGCTTCTTATGGGGTATGTTTACTATTTGCTATAGATTTTATTGCATTTTACATGTAATGGAGATAATGTATAAATTAGGTTACACAGTGGTACATAATTCGGAAAGTTCTGGAGCGAGTTATCATTTAAATAATCATGGGATAATCATAGATCGACCTAGTCTACGTTAACCTCAATTTTATTAGGGCTGTATTATGGGTACTTAGCGATGATATACATATAAATAGATAATTTAAGGAGAAAGGACGAAATATTATGATTCACGACAGCATTTCGTATATAATGGTCATCAAATTATGGGCCGCTTGCCCAGCGTGGCGATTATGGGCATTTACCTCCTAATGCGTTTATACACATATTTAATAGGAGAGGTCTACGTCCAGCAGTGGACTTTCATAGGCTGATGATGATGATGATGAAATTATGGCACCCGTTGTCTGTTTCAAGTCCACACAATGTAAATATTACATCACATCATCAGCCTATATCAATCTCACCACACGGGCAAATGGATGTATGCGTATAATTTTTCTTAATTTTTTCTATCCAAACAAAATCTAATCATTAATTTGCTTTATATCAATATTTCAGGATTCAATATATTTCGAAGAATAGTGCCAAATGGCACTCATGTTGAAAATTTTCAACAACTTAAATTCTATCAAAACAAAATCATTTGCTTCATTTTAATTTAGGTTTTCATGTATCCTGAAGAAGAAGCAAAACATCGTTTCAACAACTTCCACGAAATCATACAATAAGTTTAGTGTGATACGGACTAATTCATTTCTACAAAAAAACATTCCAAGAATCGTGCAAGCTTCACTCACATCATTGGAAAATGCAAAACGCAAAGAAACAACATCGTCATCGTGAAAGATTGGACAGAGACAAATGAGAGCACACATTGTACGCCATTGTTCGCAAAGAGACGCCTTTTTTCCATTTTATTGGTCTATTTGTGGCAAGCCGGCTTGTCTGAAGCCTCCATTACGTACTCCTAATTAGGGTCGCCACACGACTAATTGAATAAAAACATTGCATAATTAAGGAAGGGAGCGGTGTTGTGCGGTCGTTCCGTGTTTTGCTTTGGTTTTTTCGCTTGCAATTATTGTAGGTATTGTCTTTTTAGGGTTCCGTAGCCAAAATGGCAAAAACGGAACCCTTATAGATTCGTCATGTCCGTCTGTCCGTCTGTCACAGCCGATTTACTCGGAAACTATAAATGCTACAGTAACGAAATTTGGTAAGGATATGTGTTATATGAACCGCTACACGATTATGATACTAAATTGTAAAAAAACCATTGGGGTGGGGGCCCTCCATACATGTAACTGAGGGATAGAAAATTTTTTTTTGTTGTATATAAGCGTGTGGGGTATTAATAGAAAGGTCTTTGAAAATGATATGAAGGTTTATAAATCGCATGTTTATTTAAGTAAATCGTTTTCGAGATATCAGCTCTCAAAAGTCTGAAAAATGTGTCCCCCCCCTCTATTTTTTAAACTACGCGATATAAAATTCTAAAAAATATATATATTATGCACATTAATAAACTCTATCAACGATTTTTGGTTTGATTAAATTATCTTCTATAGTTTTTGAGGTAGGTTGATTTAACTGTATTTTTTTATAATAAATCGATAATGGTACGTGTTGCGAACGCAACCTTTTTTTATATAATATCACATTCATGCAGTAGCTAAACGCACCTTCGGCTCGCCTACTATTCGGAAGCTTCTTCTAAGCTCCAATAGCAGCGCTCCACATACGCTTTCCCGCGGCCAATTAGAATTAAGTTAGAATAACGTTCATACTCGTAGTTTCAAATCTTGCAAATCACTCTTTCATCATCATCCATACCAACCACTTGTACTCAACCGTTATATTGGCACTATCTTTTGTAAACCAAAGTACCTATTGGATTATACCAAGTCTTCTACATATCGAAGTTTTATTTATACAAGTCGTCGAGGACACCTACGGCGGCTACAGTACGGAACCCTTCGCGCGCGAGTCCGACTCGCACTTGGCCGGTTTTTTAACACAAAGTTTAGTCTTAATATAGTTTGAAGAATTTTGTACGAACAAGCACTATAATCTTCGTATGGGTTTGTTTATTTGAATTAATGTCAAAATAATGAAGCAGGACATTCCAATCTCCTAACACGGATAAGTACTTTTGAAAATCGAAACAACGAAGTCACCACGAAGAGCCAATTTTCATGATTAAATATTTTCCCAATTCTTATAAACCAACGCTGTGTACCATTCTTAAAGTCTTCGCACATTATAACAACTCAACGGCGACTCGACTCCAGAGACTCGAGTTGGAGGTTTCGGGTTCGAATCCCGACGAGGACATTATTTTGTGTATTTATTTATCACAAATATTTGTTCCTTGGTCATGGCTGTCTATGTATGTATCTATATGTATCTGTCTGTTATATATATCGTCGCTTGGTACCCATATCACAAGACTTAATTGAGCTTACCGTGGGACTAGCTCGATTTGTGTAAGATGTAACAACATTTAAAGTAGTGTACGACGAGTGAACTACGCGTGTCGTTATCATGCGTCCCGAAAATTAACTGATATGTTTCGCATATTATAATATTCTTTAGCTTATTGTTCGCCCGTTGGGAAATCAAATTCTCTTTTCCTGATGACTAAACATTTGGATCGAAATTCTTTTCGTTGTTTTATATATATTAAAAAATTCCGGTTCATCTGTATTTTTTTTCATGCTATATTTTAATCCATACATCAGAAATTGAAAACAAAATATCAGCTCGTACCACAATCACCACTGCGTCACGTATTTAAGGGACACGAAATAAGACAACGTAAAGAATTTCGACCCATTTACTAAAGCAATAGTAGGTATAACTTTTCATCATCGCACCGCTCGCCACCGACTGGACGGTCCGTCTGTGGAATGAGCTCCCTGCCGAGGTTTTCCCGATGGACTACAGTATGGGGTTCTTCAAAAGAGGAGTGTACAAGTTCTTATTGGGTCAGCAACGCGCATGTGACACCCCTGGGTTGCGGGGGCCCATAGGCTACGGTGACTGCTTTCCATCAGGCGGGCCGTATGCTTGTTTGCCACCGACGTGGTATAAAAAAAGGTATCTTAAATAATAAAGAAAACGGCATAATTATTTAGACGGAAAACACATTTCTGCGCCACTGAGTCGATCACGTCTTATTGATACTATCCTGATTTCACACAAGAGATCGCTTATTCGTTCGAGCGTGTAAAATACTATCGTATTAGTTCTGTTTTATTGTTATTGAGTACATTTTGTCAGCTCCGTAGCCTAGTTGGTAGTGACCCTCCCTACGAAACTGGAGATTCTGGGTTCAAATCCCGGCGCGGGCATTATTTGTGTATTTATTCATCACAAATAATAGATGAATGATTTAAACTTTCACGATTATCACTCATATTTTAAAGACAAACGGGTCTTAATCGCGTTACACTCGTGGTCGCAGGCAGAATATCATTTAAACTGCCTGCTCACCCTGCATTACATGTCAAAATACAAAATACAAATAGTTTACAAAGGTAACATATTCATTATAAGATTGTCACAATCAGCCATTGTATGGCGTACAATATTTAGAATTCATTTCATGAGATTGATAATAAGAAAAATGTCAAAATATAGGAAAAAAAAAATAATAGTACCTAACTCGCCTACGGCTCGTTTCATAAAACCACACTCATGTTTAATGCCTCTTATTTTGCGCCAGCCACATAAATAACTAATATATATGTATTTATCCATTATGGTACCCAAACCACAAGCCTTAATCGAGCTTACCGTGGTACTAGGTCGATTTGTGTAAGATATCCCAAGATATTTATTTATATTTGATTATAGCCTACGTGGCGGAACTAGTAGAACAGTTAAGTTTACGTTACTGGAAAATTCTAGTAGAAAGACGGGATACGAAACCTAAAACGTTTTGGTTAGTAGGGTAAACTTGCCTAAATCGTACTCCTGCCTAAATCGTACCCCATCAATATCTTGTGAATTGAAACTGCTGAAGCAGTGCAAGTTTTATAAAATTTAACAACTTGGTCGGTGTGTTACATCATCCGAGAAACAACCCCACAGTGCGACTCCATCGAAAATTATTCAATAAGTTATTAATTTCGCTGTTTTCGAGTAATAGTTAAGGTCGACTCTTAAGGATTTCAGTTTTGGTCGCAATGAGCTATGTAAATTATAAGTATTTTGCTTAATTCTTTACTTATTTACGCTATTAATTACGAGAAATACTATCGTCAGTTCGACAACAATTTTTTATACGGCAACTTTTACATTTTAGTTACCTTATGCCTAAATCGTCACACTCACTTTGTTCTATTTCGTACCGGTACGTTTTAGGAATAATCGTTTATTCGACTGTGTATGATAAACATAACCAATCGATAATACAATACTTAGTCATGTAAGTTATAGAAATAACTCTCTGTGTATATAGACAATGGAAAATGAAAAAAAATAAGAAATTTGGTCAGGCTCATGTTGTAGGGATGAATCAGAATAAGAGACAATAATTTGTGTACCTACGCGTTGAAGTCTGGATCCACTGACTTTTTGGTGGAGTCGAGAAATATGCTTGTAAATTTTATTTTTAACAATGCCATCAAATTATGCAGTCCGACAAACAATTAAGGAATGAAAAAAAATCGTCAAAATGTTAGTTTATAATCTGAAATAAGCAAGCAACTTCCAGCAATATAATAAGATTAGTGGTTAAATAAATATTACTAATATCCCTGAATATCATTGGTTATGATTACGAGACTATAAATAATTATATGATCTTAATTTCCATACTAAGTTACACCGGTACGTTATAGGAATACAGAGGTACGATTTTGGAATACATAGTCTTAAATCGTACTTTCTCCACTTTTTTTTTAAATGTATTTATCTCAGAATATATTTAAGTTCAAAATTAATTTGTTATTTTAGTCGATTAGTAAATAAATAAAGATTCTTTTGATATCATACACATATTATTTTCTTATTTATATATCCTGATATTAAGCACTTTCTCTTAAGGGGTACGAATTAGGCAAGTTTCCCCTAGCTGTTCTAAAACACGTTGTTTATTACTGAACTCTTTGTATGATTTAAGGAAGCTGCAACTCGCCTGTTTCTCGTATATTCTACGTTTGGGTCGTATAGTGATATCAGAACTTCAATTCCAAATAGGCCTAAGTGATGGAACATTCCCGCATAAATAAGCCCTTTCGTAGCGAAAGATCATATGTGTTCTGCACTCTCCCTGCCAGTTACAGTTTATGTGAACACATTAATGCCAACAACTTGCGGTGCAAGTTTTCTCATTTGTTACATGACCACTGCGTCTGCACTGCACTCCTCGCTGGACATTAGTAACACTTAGCCAGCATTCGATAACATAAGTTGATTAAACATTAAATTTCCATTTGTTTTTTCGATTGTTTTTTGTTTTTTAATTGTTGATAGTATATACGGCTTTTCTAGCTGTCATTTTTTTGGTCCCATTAAACAGAACAGAAACAGGATCGATTGGCATCAAAAATAAAGTTTGGCAAATGGCCATTTTCTAACATCCTGTATGACATGTGTTTTCTAAAATCTGTAAACGCCAATCTTTATTAATTTAAAATCAACTTGGATAATATGACTTCTTACTTTTTTTTTATTTCATCATCATTATCATCATCTCAGCCATAAGACGTCCACTGCTGAACATAGGCCTCCCCTCTGGACCTCCACATGTACTGGTTAATTTATTTATTTTATGACACAATAAACCTACTAACTTGTAAAATTTCTCACATTAAATTTGTATTGAATTATTTTTCCGTATAATATTTTCTAATTCTGACATTGTTTAATTTTACTTACTTTTAATTTTGACATTACATGTGCCGTAATGTAAGTCGTAATAATTATTCTGTATTTGCATGCATTTCACATCATCAGCAAACACCGGTTTCGCGGGGGCAAATCTGTACTGACGTTTAATAGTGCGAGGACACATTAAACTAATTTTATTATTTGATATCGATAAAAATGTCGTACAACCGTGTGTGTGTAATTTCAAGAATTTGAATGAAGAAGGAAACTATATACACAAAAATAAACTTTTTGAGGAATTAACTATCTTTAATATTTAATATAATTTTCACAATATTCAAACAATTTTTTTTCTACATTTTCAGACTTTAATCTTCGTCGCCTGGGTGACAATATCCATTTTAGCCAACTAAACGACCTTTCTAGGTCAACTGTAGTAATTGGAGCAAATTCAAACAATTTATAGTTTTGATGAATTTCTGTTTTATGACTCAGTTGCGTGGCATTTTTTGCCGCCTTAAAAAACAAAAAGGTAGATTTAATTGATCGGAATGCAAAATAATATTATTGTAGGTACTAGATGAATTATTCAACGATTCAATGGTTGTCATAAGTGACTCGACACAGTCAATGTCAGACGTCGGTTGTTTATAGTTGCGATAAGTATGAATGAAAGAGGTTTGCACATAGTTAAACGTATTCCAACTTAGCCATTAGTTTAGTTATGATAATGATGGTTAAAAAAATATTTTTATGGATATCGATAAACTAAGTCGATATTTAATGAATCACTAGCACTGGTACATTTTTGCCCCCGCGAAACCGGTGTTTGATCATCAGCCTATAATAGTCAGCGGATTGGCGATCGCAGTAATGTGTTTACAATGATGACGCTGCTGCCCATCATCAAACGTTATAAAAATGGTCAGTGACACTTCAATCCCTTTGTCGACTCTTACAACACCCGCAGAAGGAGTTGGGGTGGTGACAAATGTATTCTTACTGCCGTCACCACACGCTATGCATTTAATTATGCTTAAAGCAAATAAATTATTTGATTTGACATTTCAATCTCAATACATCATGTAATTTTAATATACTCGTTGTTGCAAATATAGTTGCGAAGACCATCTGTCAGTTAAGTAACATCAAGCCTTTGGAGAGGAACTTTTGTTTTAATAAGTCACTTGAAATCCTTGTATCGTCTTAAATGTAAGTGCGAGAGGTTGCTTACAACGCAATACGGCTTAAATGGAACCACTCCATAGTGAACCAAAGCACTCCGTTTGTAAACAGTAGCCGTATCATAATAAATAAATAAATATCTTGGGACATCTTACACAAATCCACCTGTGGCCTATTTCACCATAATTACAAGTGTGACAATTGTAAAATATCACTGTTACTGACGTCAGAGGCCTCCGTAGGCTGCGGCTCCCGCTTATTATAGGACGGTTCATGTGCTTGTTTGCCACCAACATAAAATTATTACTAACATCGTTTTTATATCGTTAATAAACTACTATTTATTTTCCGAAACCCGTGACAATTGTCGCAAGGTTTAGTACAATTTTCATTAAATCTTGACATGAGGTTCGGCTTATGTCGGAATTTCGCTACAATTGTCGTATTTTTTGTGACAATTGTAATTTTGCTACGCAAAAAAGTAGTTATTTACTGCTGATTTATTAAAGTTCCTGCACTACACTTTATGTTGGTGGCAAACAAACGCACGCCCCTTCCGATGGTAAGCGATAACTGTAGCCTATAGACGCCCCCAATCGGAAAAACAGTAAATTTACAATTGTAGCACTTGTCAAGGTGGTGAAATTGGGGCCTGGTATCACGGTAAGCCCAAATAAGGCTTTGTGTTGTGGGTACCAGGTGACGATAAATAGATAGATACATATAGATACTTAAATACATAGACAGCCATGACCAAGGAACAAATATTTGTGATAAATAAATACACAAATAATGCCCTCGCTGGGATTCGAACCCGGTACCTCCAGCTTCGTAGGCAGGGTCGCCACCAACTAGGCTACGGAGGCTGACGAAGTCATGAGTTGTCAAGTAACCGGATATGTTAGGTTTACTCCAGTAAATCAGTGCGAGTGCGATGGAGTACTTTATGTATCGAGTTTACTTACCCACTAGGTGATAGGTACATTAGGTACTATCCTCGGATACAATGTACATTATATTGTATACACCACTTGAATGAAATGTAAACCTTTCACAGACTTAATAAAGTCGCAGTTCCTTTGTTTGATTGATATTACAAACAAACGAAATTTTCCACTGTTCCTCGAATAGCAAGGTTCATAATAAATTTAAAGAAAATTGTATGGCGGACCTTACGAGGCTAAAGGTATAGGCCCGCTACTTAGAACTACTTACTATTCATAAAACTTTAACTTATTTGTAAAAATGTGCCCTGTGGGGCTTATTATGCTTTCCAAAATCTCACTGGCAGCGGGAATGCATTTCGACTTGTACTAGTGAAAATGCCCATAGTTTATTATGTTTTTTTTTTATACCACGTTGGTGGCAAACAAGCATACGGCCCGGCTGTGTCTCACGAAAGTTAAAATTCAATTATTGCGTACTGTTTTAAATTCTGTTTACTGTAAGAAGGGGAAAATCGGCACCACTAAACAGCCTCTCCTCATTATTGTTATGGCTCAAACGACTTGCCGAGCGGTGATTTGCCATCCGTCTCTTTCTTACCCTGCTTTATGTGAGGAACTTCATTCATTCTGGGGAATTTCCAATTCAAATAGGAATTTGCCGAGAAATTGAGGAATTTGTGATAGTGTAATTTTTTTTTCCGCTCACTAGCTCTTAAAGTGCTCGTTTTTCCTTTAATACGAACGTGTAAAAACGCATATTATTCACTTGTGTGGCAAAGTAATTACCTTGGTTTTGGAATAACAAAACGTAAAATGCTCATGGAAATTGTTCCATATTAATGATAATTAAATAATTTGTTTGAGAATTTAGTGTAAAATACAAACCTTTATATAATATGATGATTTTAACATATAAATCCTAAAATTCCATAAGTAACAATTGTTTTAGTGAATGATGATTAGATGACTAGATGCAATCACAAAACGCAGAAAATGTCAACGTCAACATTGTCAAAGAATATTATAGGTTATAATCTTTATTTACCGACTCGAACACGCATAAAAATAGTAAACTTTCAGGGTGTTCTGTTATAATTTTGTAAAAATAATGAATGAGAATGATTTAATAATGCATTGGCGTTGGTGTGCAACTACAGGAATGTGTTAAAATCGTGCTGCGTTTACTTTTTCGTGCTAAGCTTACTGCGACAAAATCTTGCATTAAATACATGATGCATTTGGAAAATTATTATCACTAACCCGATGATGATTGTAAAGTGAACAAATAATTACCTTTTTTGAGTTTCCTCGCTATAGTGAGGGGAAAAGTTTTGTGTTACACACGGGTACAAATGTATTTTACTTCTCGTATGTTAAAACACTCGCTGCGCTCAGGATTCTATTTTAGAATCCTTTCGCTTGCTCGTGTTTCAATTTCATACTCGCGGGTAAAATACAACTTTGCACCCTTGTATAACAAATAACTATTCTTAGTGTATGTAGGAGCCAAAGCTTGATAAAGATGATCGTAAAAGGGCGGATTTTTATTTTTTGTCGGTTTTTAAAATTTTCCAAATTTGGACATTTTTACATTTTTTCTACTGAGAATCACGACCTTTTTTTGATCCTGATGGAAATAAAAAAGTGTCAAAAAAATTCCATTGAGTACTGACTAATTTTCATACACTTTCTTCAACCGTAACTCAGTGGAAGACGAAAAAATGTATGGAATTTTCGGGACACTTTTTTCTGCTAATGAGGATCGAAAGAGCTCGCGATTCTGTGTAGAAAAAATATAAAAAAATCAAAATTTGGAAAATTTGAAAAAACTACAACAAAATAGAAAACTGCCAAAAAAACTCCAACAAAAGCGGCATTGGACTGATAGAGACGCTTTGCGAATTTTTCTTCCCAGCCCTACCGAAATCATTAAGCGAAATGCTCATCCAATGCCCTTGCCCATCACGGAGACACGTTGCGGACAGCTACATCGTTTATGCATTTGACGCGGCCGATCCGTCACTCGAGGATGGGGTAATGACGTCATGCGGGTGTTCATGAGGTCACTGCGACGGATTTAGCATTTATCAGGCTTTCTAAGGCCAATTCTGTAGTTGTCTTATCTAGTGAATAACTTTCTATAAAGTGCTATAAGGGTGAAGAAAATTTTTTTTGTCTGTTATTGCTATTGACCACTTGAGTCACGGTGATTTTGTGCAAAATTATGCTATGTAGTATTTTATGCAACCCTTGTTTAAGAGCGGTAAAAAAAGGTGAGTGGCGTGGGTAACAATTTGAAGCGAAGCCGAAACTTAACTTTTTCTCATCAGATTCTTGACGAAGACGATCGTGAAATCCTGAAGATTTGAGCACCTGTCTCTGTTTCTCCAACAAAAGCGTCATACATAACACTGACAGAGACGGTATGTCAGTATGTCGCTACGAGATAGATTTTACGTCTTTTACCAACTATGTGAATAAAATGGGATAGTCTATCTCGCAGCGACATATTGTCACACTCTGTGCTAAGCCTACCGTAGTTGTCTTAATTTAAAGACAAATGAGTGTCAACAGCGTAAACTTACGTTTAATTATATCCTGACGTTTCGGGCATGACGTTACACCCGTGGTAGCAGGCAGACTGGCGAGAGAATGTATCAACACCTTCGAGCTGCGCGGGTTTTTCAAACTAACCGCACTTGATCTTGATTATTCACTTCTAGGCTAGGGTTGTCACTAGGCCTACACACACCACTCACAACATCCAATGGCTTTAAAATGGATGATTAATCACGCTTATATATTTGGGGGTACCTACCTACTGCTGACGAGTGCGGTTGCGCTGCGGGTTTATGTGTTTGTAAATAATAAAAGTTTACGTTGATCTTAATTTATTTGATATAATCCGGTGCCTTATTATATAACTGTTACAGTGTAGTGTTATTACAGTGAAATTATGATTTATATTATGTGAATACGTGGCACAAGTTGTAGGTTAGTTAAGAAAAATGTAAGATGGCTGCGGTGCTGCCGTGTGGCTTGACGTGGCAGTGGCGTTTTTTATGCGTTCAGTTCACTTACAAAACTGAACGTAAAGAAACGTCACTGTTAGGGCAATATCACACGGTGTGCAACGCGACGCGTACGATGAAGGTGTGATGCCAGGTCAGCCATCGTGCGTAATTTGTTATTTTAATTATTATTATTTGTATCTCTCTTTGATCACGGGCCTATAAATCCCGGTCTTTTGGTAGGCTTGCGCGGGGATACAGATCCAACACGTAGAGGCCCTTTGGAGAAATTTGCTGTGTTTTACACCTGCTGCAACCCATTCACGGGCACAAAAATAGATATCCGTGAACCGGTCCCAGCAGGCATATAGAGGCTATTGGAAATTATATGGAAAAGACTAGTGGGTTATGGTGATGAAGGTTGGATGGATAAGAGATGGAACTATAGAAAAGAGGTCCGGACACCTGCCATAACAATGATTTCTCTTTGCTATCGAGGCAGGCGGTGACTTGCCGCCGACTAAATGGGCCCCCGTAAATGCCGTCACAAGAGACAGCCAGGGGCAACACCGGTGTAGGCGGCTCAGGAGTGTAGAGAGGTGTACACCGCTTTCTGCGCAGTGGCTTGACGGCCGCTGCACCAACTCGCGACTTACGCAAATTTACACTTCCACCCCTGGAGCATATAGCTCTGACGACTCCTCTCTGGACGGCCAGTTAAGGCAAGCCAGAGCTGAGAGTCCTACGGGTCCCCTTGGGGTTCCACTCCGACCGACGAAGACACGCCGGAGGCGGGGACCCTGCCCAACTCTCGGGAGCACTCGGGTCCGTGGGGTCGTTACTCCCCAACAGCTCGCCACAAGCTGCCCTGCGGCCAATAATTATTATTATTATTATTATTTTTAACTTATATACCGGATGTTGTAAGTTTAGTTTTTTAAGGCTGCAATAGAGATGATCACTGTAGTTAAAATAATTTATTTAACATTAAGATGCTGATTTGACTTGCCAATCATCATGCCTATTACGTATTTAATTAAATTATCTGTGTTTGTTGTCACTTGTTTGTCAGCGTGGTCGCCTTGTCGGCTAGTGTACGTACCTGGTGGGTCACAACGGAAGAACAGCGCTGGCCTAGCCAGCTACATGCTGAGTTGTGACCCTTTTGTGGCAAGCTGTTGTTGTGTACTTATTTGTAAATGTGTATATGTCCATCGTGCTTGTCATAAATAAATGTTATTTCATTTCATTTCATTTCATTTCATAAATCACAGGATTCCACGCGGACGAGATTCCTTGTCCCTCATTTCGAACGTTAGGATATAATTAAACGTAAATTTACGCGATTAAGACCCGTTTGTCTTTAAATTATGAGTGATAATCGTTAAAGTTTACATCAATATGTAGTTGGCTTATCTAGTGAATAACTTAGCTATAAGGGTGAAGAAACTTTTTTGTCTGTTATTGCCATGGTCATTTGAGTCGTGGTAGTTTTGTGCAAAATTATGCTATTTAGAGTATTTAAACATTATGTCGCCCAAAAAATCCGGATTGATATTTTAATGATATTCGCGAAAACGAATCGCGTAAACTTACGTCCAGTTTGTCGTTAAAATAATATAATATATGAGCGATAATCGTGAAAGTTTAAATCAATATATTATACTGTCAGGATTTACTTCCTAGCGGACAAACACTGTAAAAATGCGTATTTTGACGTGCCATAGTACCATAAACGTGCTACTTAGGTCATTCCGTAATTCAAATTAAACAATCCCACGTGGAAAATCAATTTTAACATTTTTGACTTTGTCAGCGTCCGTAGTCTAGTTGGGTTCTGGGTTCGAATCCAGGCGAGGGCATTATTTGTGTATTTATTTATTACAAATATTTGTTCCTTGGTCATGGCTGTCTATGTATTATGTATATAAGTATCTATGTGTATTTATCTATTATACTTGGTACTCACATCACAAGGCTTAATTGAGCTTACCGTGGGACTAGGTCGATTTGTGTAAGATGTCCTATGATATTTATTTATTTGACTAAAATATTGTCTATTTTGTTTTAGGCAAACTGGGTATGAACAATAGACATAGTTCCCATACCAGTAAAAGTGACACACATTATTTATAATTGATTGTTAACTATTCACAATGCTGGCGAATAAATTGTCTAAGATGGTTCACTCGCCCGCGAAGAAAAAACTCAACCGTCGCTACTCGCTATTCGTCCATCAAGTTCAAGTCAAATGATGTATATTTTGCAAAACATGACTAGGCGTTGAAATTGACGTGGACATTAAACAGGTAATAAAAAAACTCGACTTCATTGAAATGGCGGCACATTTAGACCATTCGGGGTTTAATAAACTTTGTTTACGTACCGCACTTTATCATCTCGATATAAATTCAACTTTGGCAAAAATGAAAATTCCCGCGGAAAGGAAGTTGAGTATTTATGAAAGGGCTCGTGGCAGTTACTACTTTACGAGCTCATTATGGGAACCATTAAACGTATGATTACAGGGCCTCTGTTTTGGGCACTCGTTTAAGGCGACTGACCCTTTAGAAACCTTGAGCACACGTCAAATGCTTTTTTTTTCTTTTTTTTTATGTTGGCACAACAAAGTGGCTCCACTCCACCTGATCGTAAGTGATAAGTAGAGCCCAAATCGCGGCGGCAATGAACAGGAGACAATCAGTAACCTGTTAGTTGCCACCGCCTTGCTGGCCCGCTAGATGCTTCTTCACGCTTCGTTTAAAGGGTCCCAACTTATAGGTATGCGGAAACACATGTGCCGGTAAAGAATTCCACTTTTTAATAGTCCGGCATATGAAGGAATGGCCGAATTTCTTTTCGTATAGGTATACGATTTTAAGTACGCCAATGATTCAAAGTGCAGAAACAAAATAAAAGAAGTGCAAACACAAAATTGAGTATTTATTTCATAAACAACAGTAGTTACGTACATTTAATTTAAGGGATGTATGTAATTATGTAATCACTAATGCTGGGCGGAGGTGAGCTGTTTTCATACGAAATGACATGTATCACGTGACATTTAGTATGAAAACAGCTCAGCCCCACCGAGCACTGGTAATCACAGAATACCGAAACTACCGACCGAAAATGCCACTATGGGGTCAAAATAAATACGCAAATATAAATTATAAATATTAGATGTCATATATACCAAAGAAAAACTACCAAGATCACCTACCTCGCCATCTCGGACATTAGGTGATCTTGGTCGTTTTTCTTTGGTATATGACATCTAATATTTATAATTTATATAGTATTATATTAAGTAGTGTGACTACTGAGGAAAAATAAATAGTACAATTCAAAATATTTAGATAAATAATTTGATTTGTGTTTTCGCAATACATTCTACGCAAATATAATTTACAATATATTTATTATAAAAACCATTACTTTAAGAATATGGTTTTCTAAAATAATTAAACAAAATAGTTCCAAGTCGATTCCAATGAAACGAAGAAATCTCAAGGAATGTTCTTTAGTACTTTGCGTCACTGACTTAGAGCTCAGTCTTTAGTTCGGCGACCGTTTACTAGGCGTAATCCATTAAAATATCAATAAACTTCCAAATACAATAGAAATTCGGAATTTTATTTTTAGAACCTATGAATATTAGTGTGAATTTGACGGCTGTTTGGACCTCTTGCCTACGTAGCGCCGCCTCCAACCCTCATTCATTAAACTAGGGTTTATTGTTGATCATAACTGTCTATGCATTATTGCAATATAGGTCACCCACTTCTCACAATATATTTTTATTTAATTTAATTGTTTTTAGCTGAAGCTATAAACAACAAATTAATAACTGATCTCTCCCTACCCTACTTAACGTGGAAAATTACAGAATAATCTAAACTCCAGTAAAGAATTTACGGATATTTCTGGTTAATACGTAAGAAGTAGAAGTCAAATCATTTTCAGCAACACTATTCGCCTTAAACACATCGACTTTTCGCAAACGACCGGTGCGGAGAAGTATACTAATTCATTATGGCGGCCGTTTTCAACTTTAAATAACGGGCTGTATTTTATTAGTTCGAGCCCGGGCCGAGTTTAATAAATATTGTGGAAAATGTATTGTTTGTTGGTCGTTTAAGCCTGTGTTTTGAGGTTTATTTACACGCATTTATCTTTATCTCTATTTTGAGATAAATTATATTATACCTACTCACGGACCGACGGCCTCTGTAGCTCAGTAGTGAACTAGTGACCCTGCCTACGAATCTGGAGGTTCCGGGTTTGAGTCCGGGCGAGACCATTTCATTGTATGTTTTCACAAATATTTTTGTCTTGGCCATTGTTGTTTTTTACGTATTTACGTTTTTGTATATTATTATTATAATAAAAGGTTTCACTTTTGTACAGCGAACAAGCTCACGGCGTTTTCCGTGTCCTTACCACGAGCTGCTGCACCCGCGAGAAAAAATAAAAAATATAACGACGCTGGAAAGGAGAAATTGGATAAGCGACACTTTTGAAGATATTGAGTTATATACACCGTTAGAATCGGCGAATTTTTCTGCGTCGAATGAGCTAGGTTTTGTATCCATCTGACAACATTTGTGTCGCTTATCCCATTGGTGATTTAGAGAACTTTCGACCATTTTTTATTACTAAACGACTTGGATTTTGACAACTTTTAGGAAATTGGAGATTAGATAAAATATAATTCAACATAATTAATCTTGGATTATTTTACCTATTCGTCATGACAAGTTAAATTATACTTGGATATTTTTGCTGTGTAACAACTAAACTTCACTTGTCGGTTAGCTATTTCTACCTGACTGTATGATATGTTCTCATGTCGTTTGGACAATTTTACCTTCATCTTAATTTAAAATTGAAGACGGTTAGACAATATTACTTGACTATGATATCTGAACTACTTATTGGCGTTTATCAATTTTTAACCGACTTCAAAAAAGGGGAGGTTGCATGTACCTATGTTACCCGATATCTCCGAAAATAGTGAACCGATTTTAAAACTTCTTTTTGTGATCGAACGTGTATTACCCCAAGATGGTTCCGTTGGCACTAAGTTGCGGTCTGATGATGGGATCTTGGAGAAATCGAGGGATCTCTTCAATTGTTATAGGTACATGTATGGCGCTTTTGGTAATTTTCATTCATTTACAAGAATTTGCATTTAGAAAGTAAGATTTGAGGAAACCAATGATGGAAACAAATCGGGAATCTTGGAGAAACCGGTTGAAGTCGGTTTTTTTTACCTACATTTATTTATGAACCATTCCCTTCACATATCCCTTTTTACTAGTTTACATACTTTTTGGAATAATGTTATAAAAATTCCTAAACAGTGTTTTTCTTTTTTCACGTGTAAGCAAATTCGTTTACTAGTCACGGAATGTTACTCATGTAATTAATGTGACTAACTATGAAGTCAAAAATAGTTTCTCATTTTAAGTATGGGGATATTTCTTAATGATAATATATTTATGCTTTTTTATTAATTTATATATTTTTACCCGAATATAAAATAAGCCACTTCGGCAGTCAGATAATTTTAACGGGATACATTTGTTATGTAAGTCTCGGGTGGACCTTTTTACCTTCCTTATTTCTTACACAACGTGTTGGTTAGATAATTTTACCTGAATCAATTTTTCCGACCATTTTGCTTAAGCGACAGTAAATCATTAAATAACACTTGAATACGTTAAATAATTAAAACATCACATAGAGAACATATTTATGTCCATAAATAATGCTTGAATTATTGGATTTGGCCCGCTGATTAATTGGAATGATTTTTTTTCGAAAATCTCGGCGGTTTTTTGCTTCTCCTGTAAAGTACGCACTGTGTCGCTTATCCAATTTCTCCTTTCCAGCGTCGATAACCTTTGTGTAATAGTACATTTCCTAACTAGTGCGGGAAAACTTTATTTCGGTGAGGGTGAAAGTTGAAGCCCGAGTGAAACGAGGGCGACAATCACCCGAGTAAAAAAAAGTTTTTGCACGTGTAAGGGACGATTTTTTTCATAACAAGTGCGTCATAAAGAGAAATTACCGCGCGCGAAGAGTGCGCAAAGTTCGTTTTTGCGCACTAGTTAGGAAAACTACTTTTTCCTAACTAGTGCGGAAAATTAATCATTGCGCACGCTTCGGGTGCGTAAATTTCTCTTTTTAAGGCACTTGTTGTAAAAAAAGTCGTTCGATACACGTGTAAAAACATCGTTTTAACTCGGGTGATTGTCGCCCTCGTTTCAAATTGGAAAGAACTTAAAAAGGAAGGTCATTTGGCAGTATACATACAATCGTGTGGTGACGGCAGTAAGAATACATTTGTCACCACCCCAACTCCTCCTGCGGGTGTCGTAAGAGTCGACTAGGGGATTGAAGTGTCACTGACCATTATTTGATAAAAGATTGATGATGGGCAGCAGCGTCATCATAGTTGACACATTACTGCGATCGCCAATCTGCTTGCCCAGCGTGGCGATTATGGGTATTTACCTCCTGATGCGTATAGCACAGTTAATAGGAGAGGTCTACATCCTGCAGTGGACTATCATAGGCTGATGCATGCATACAATCGTGACGTCCCTTATGTGTATTTCATAAAAAACTTCATATTGGCGATCGTTTTGGCAGTTCGAAAAAAGATGTTGATTTGACTTAACAGATAAATATCGGAGCCAGGGTGTTCACTAATATCTGAGCAGGCTTCTATTTTCATGGTGTTACATACAGTGTTCGCTTCGCTATATCTGGTGACATTCAATTATGAAATTTAGTTACGGGTAAAGTGTCATGATCAAATCGGCTTCACTGAAAATCAGCGTCACGTAGTGAGATTCACTATACCTACTCTGTTTTGTTAGGTATTAGAAAAAGGTAAACTATTTTGCAGTATCTTTTTATTGAAAAATGCATTTAACAATCCAAAGTAGGTACTTAATGAATCAAAACAATGTAAATCACTGTATTTCCTTGTTGTATTATGTATATTTGCTAAAACTTATTAACCGACTTCAAAAAAAGGAGGAGGTTCTCAATTCGACTTTTTTTTCTACTCGTAGTTTTCAATAAAAACATACTGCAAGATTGTTTACCTTTTTTAACATACCAAACCAAAGACAGTATAGAGGGATCCACTGCGGGTCATCATGCAAGACCTTTTAGCTCAATTCACTGTTCACGTGTTTTGTATGTTAATCATCATCAGCCTATGATAGTCCGCTGGACGTAGCCCTCTCCTATTTACTATACGTATAGACGCATTAGGAGGTAAATACCCATAATCGCCAAGCTGGGCAAGCGGATTGGCGATCGCAGTAATGTATCCACCATGATGACGCTGCTGCCCATCATCAATCTTTTATCAAATAATAGTCAGTGACACTTCAATCCCTTAGTCGACTCTTACGACACCCACAGGAGGAGTTGGGGTGGTGACATAATATATTCTTACTGCCGGCACCACACGGCATAGCGCGTGTATGTTAATGTATCCAAGCAAAAGACTATGCGTCAAAATGGACCAAAAACCAACAGAGCTAGGGAGTAGTGTCATTAAAAAGGTCTACTTAGCTACTTTATTTCATTCGACAGGTGCAAAGTTGAATTCCATTGGATAATTTTATATGAGTAAGGGCACTCTCTAAGTAAATAACCGTCGACCAGACATCATTCATCAATTTCATCATAGTATTAACACTGACTAAAATACAAATATCTCCGTTTTGCAATGGAATTGAATATAGTGTCTGTAGAATGAAATGAAATAAATGTAAATACCTATTTAATGACACCACTTTCAGCTCTGTTGGTTTTTGGTCCACTCTCCATACAAATCTGCCCATAGTCCTTTTTGTTTTGGGCTAATAAGCATTTCTTATTCTTATTATGATATTTGAGCCATCCATTTCATCACATGGTAAGGTCAGTGCTCACCGAGCGGTATCGTTGGCAAAGTAATCAGCGAGCGAGAAACAAAACACAAACGACTTAGCTCGGTTACTTGAAACTTTGCGGTTCTTGCGGAATGAAAAAAACTGAGAAATAGACAGCAAGAATGTATGTATAAGTGTTTGGCTAACTATATTAAGGTAGTAGAATTTTTTATCTCTCCTGATAATGTCAGACGATTCGAAAATGCTTATTAATAAGCTTACTTGAATAAAGAAAAAAAAAGGAGGATGGTCAAATTGGCCTACAGAGTCAACGATAATAATATGAAGTGTTAGGTACCAATTTGAAAGGACTGCGATTTTTTAGTTACAGCAGTTTATAACTATAACTAAGAAAAAACAACAGAAAAAATATTACATTTACTTTTTGTCAATATGACTACCTTTTGTTTTGACTATGATCTTTAAATGGTAAAAAAATATTTGCTCGCAGCACGTTTGTGACCGCTGGGTAATGGTATGTGCCAGTTAAATACGATCGTTTTCTTACACTAGCATGTTTAATTGCTCTCACCTTTCTCTTTAAAATAGTCTAGATAAAAAGTTCGAAACTCACTGCATTGGAGAAATGATGCGTGCAATTCGCTTTTCAGTCATTTTCGGTTCTTACGAGGTTAATAAGCCGAAACTCAGTTTCGTTTTTATGTTTGCGATCTACAACCCAAATATTTGCGTGCCTAAAACTTAAATGCAGTGTTCAAAACATATTTTTAGTACAGATGGTGCGTTTTTAGGCTCTAGTGCGAGAAGGGTGTCATTTTACGTCAGATCAAAAACTTCGGAGGGCCATTTGCACTAAAAACGTCGTACGAGACACGTGCAAAAACGAAACGTGTTACGAGTAGTATACAGGGTTGCCAGTGCCAATTAGTATAATGTTTTCATGCATGTACTGTTACCGGTGTCACTTGTTAGTTTTAAGAATAGTCTTAAGTTTATTATTATTATTATTTTTTGGTTTTGGTTACCCTGAAAATCAGCGTCGTGGCAACCTAGCCATGACACATGCTGAGTGGCAACCTTTTTGGTGTGTTTATTTCTTTTTTATTAGTTTTTTTGTAAATGTACCTATTTAATCGCCAAATAAATAATATTCTATTCTATTCTATTCTATTCTTAAATTACGGAAATTACGGATTATTATTATTCTTCTATTCTATTCTTAAATTACGGAGTTACGGAATGATGATGACAGCTGTCAGTTGAAAAGTAAACACTACTCCGTGCCGTTTTATTTTAGAAAATAAGTAAAAGTAGTTATTATCCTATAAAAAGCATGATAAGTTAAAAAACAGTACATAAATTCTATGTGAAAGTGTTTTCAAACTATTTGGCGTGAAGAAGAACAGTGAAATGCACTAACAGTGCATGTAGTGAGTGGCGGTTACGAACAATATTTTGAATCTTGGGAACTACTGACAAGTTTTAGTATTTATTTTTAGCGGTTCTAAGCGTGCCTAGTTAACTTTTACGCAGTATTTTTCAACGTCGACATGTCGTCACCAAATTTCACAGTATCTAAACCACTGCCGGTATCTGGGCCCGATTCCGATATTTCAACTGTATCGCTAACTGATGATGACAGTCAACAATATGCTTCAGATGGCTCACAGAACATATCATTTTGTGAATTAAATAAAAAGTATATCGAAGCAACCCTAAATTTGGACCAGTTAAAACTCGAAATTGACGGAGCGCTAATGGAAATTGAGTCACTTAAAGAGGAAAATGCCACACTAAAAAGAGAGTTATGTATAAGCCAAAAAACAGTGGAACTATATAAGAATGTTACCTCTGAGGATTTATCTCCACACAGGACGCCTCGCCCTATGGTCAATGATCACTGTAGTGGCATTGTGGGCACTCCAATCCGCTCTTGCAAGTCCCCACGCTGTCTATTTTTAACACCGGTGGGAAATATATCACGTACACAACCTACACAGTCACCCACGGAGCGGCACATAACTAAGGAAACAACACCCGTGGAGATACATGTAACGCCTGATACTTCGGATACTCCAAAACAATTGAGTCAATTAGTCCCCGCACAAAACACGTCTAGACCTAAACACCGTGAACTGCGTGCGGACCGATCTACCGTCGCTGTTCCTGATAAAATTGCATGCGCAGACCGACATACTACCCCAGCGCGGCGCCGGCTCTTACTGATAAGCGATGATCGAGGTCGAGGTGTGGGAAAAAGGTTGCACAGATTAAGTAACGAGTTCGATATTTTTACTTGGTTTAAACCGGGTGCAGATTTGATTAATCTCATGGAGCCATCATTGGCTATGTGTAAAACTTTCACCAAAAATGACTATACAGGGTGTTTGGTTAGCGGTGTCGGAGCTTTTAAGGGCTTAAACTACAATCAATTTCATCGATAAATTACCATACAATTTTTTTTTTGTGCCAACGATAATTAAATGGCGGCCATTTTAAAATTTCAAACAGACGAATACGGGCGCACGTGATATTTCTGGAATTATACGTTTGTTATCGGTTCTATCCTTGCAAAAAAAATGTCGTTAGAGAGCTCATTAAATAAGCAAACTAATTAAGCTAATCATTCGACTCCACTATTGGAACAACAAGGCTAAAAAAATTTTTTTTAATTAAAAATAGTAAAAAATTCACCTTAATTTTCCAATTAATTTAATTTTGCATGAAAACTAGGTCGTTAAGATAGGTTTTTGGTGTTGTTATTTGTTAGTATAGGATGTTAGCTAAAAAATAACACCATAATTACAGTTATACCTTAAGTACTTTAGGAATTACAAGTGCTCAAACATGCACTGGACGGATGGAAGGCGGCCACTTTCACTAGTCAGTACACTGCTGACATTCATTTGTTTATGGATTTTGCATCGGGAACGCTAAATGCAGCTGTTTTGGTGTATGTTTGAGCACTTGTAATTCCTAAAGTACTTAAGGTATCACTGTAATTATGGTGTTATTTTTTAGCTAACATACTGTTCTAATAAATAACAACACCAAAAACCTATCTTAACGACCTAGTTTTCATGCAAAA